>PVIU01004019.1:0-133937 GCA_004026605.1 Ondatra zibethicus
AGTGCTTTTTCTTGGTTTTCTTTAAGTGATTTGGTGATATCTTCCAATTTTTTGTTTGTTTTTTCTTCCATTTCTTTAAGGTAATTTCTCAATTCATCTTTAATAATTTCAGATATTCTCTTGTGGTTATTTTTTAGATCATTTTCTTCTGGGTCATCCATATTTGGTTGTTCCGGGCTTACTTTTGTAGGGTCTTTGGATTTCACTGATATTGTGTTGTTCTTTGTGGTGTAGCTTGTGATCCTACCTTTTCTTCTCATCTTTTCCTCTAATAGGTGTGGATGGTGGTGTCTAAGATTCTGTTGAATAATTTCCTATGTGTCAGTAGATCAAAAGCTAAGATAGTTTTCCTAGTGGTACAGTCAGTGTCCCAGTTAGAGTTACTTCGTTGGTTATTCCTGTTCCTGGAGGTAGCTCAGTGTTCCCGTATTTTGATCTGCTCTCTTGGAGTTTGCTGTCTCAAGCCTACTTTGGTCTAGGCTGCTGGCTTTGATCTGTTTCTGTAAATCTTGGTCTGGATCTCCTCTTGTAGATATTCTGGTGGAGATCGCTGGTTCTGTATCTGGTCGCTGGGTCAATCCTGATCCACTCGAGCCCAGGGACCGGGTTGACTCCTATCTTCTGCTCCTGGTGGAGCCCGTTCTCTCCTTGTCCTGGGTAGCTGGTTCAGTTCCACTCCGGTTCCGGTGGAGGTCGCGGGCTCTGAGTCGGGTCGTTGGCTCAATCAGTGTCCCAGGACTGGGTTGGCTCCCAGGGCTGGATTTGCTCCTGGCTTCTGCCCCAGGTGGAGCTTGTTTCCTCGGCTCTCTCTGTCCTAGGAGTCTCTTTTGACTTTTTAAAGTCATTGTATTTTCAAAATACCTATCTTTTTGACAATTATCTATATCTTTTGACAATTTGACAATTTTGAAGTAAAGGTATTTTCAAAATACCTATCTTGGATTAATTCAGCAGCATTTATAAGCAAATATCTTATGGTAGCTGTTGCTCCTTTCTCAGCATTCAAACAATTCAAAGAGAACATAATAAGATACAGTATCCAGATTCTCTGTGTATTTTTCATTTTTACATGGCTTTATTTTAACCTCTATTTCTTTTATTTTTAATTTCTGGTTTTTGAGACACGGTTTCTCTGTGTATGTTTGGCTATCCTGGAATTCACTCTGTAGACCAGGTTGTCCTTGAACCCACAGAGATCTGCCTGCCTCTGCCTCCCAAGTGCTGGGATTAAAAGTGTGTACCACCACACCCAACTACTCTCTTTCCTTTTTATTTTAAGGACTTTAACCTTTAGCCTGCATATATTTTTAACACACTGTAAGCCATTTAGAGGTTTTCTTTATCTTTGACACTCTCCTTACTGTATATCTCTCTTTTTCTGACCACATGAGTCTGTAATTTGCTAAGCGTTATGGCTAAGGTTAAAGACGTGGCTTTGGCAGCTGGATCCAGCCCATTTCTTAGCTTTCTGAGATTCCAGCCTCATGGCAGACGTACCAGCTATACCCATGTTTATTGCCACAACTCTATGGCATTTCAAGGTCCCTGCCAGCAAGCAAGCTGCAGCAGTCTGCTCACAAACCACACTCAAATGCTCTGGAGCTGGACCTCCTGCCTGAAAGAGTCAGAGTTTGTGCTGGCAGGACTGCCCAGAAAGCTGGCATTTTAAAATGGCACAGCTTTTTTCCTGCTATGGCTGAAAGCCAAAAAGCATGCTTTTCATCAACACCATTTAAGTGTTTCGTGGCAGGGACTCTTAAAAGAGCTGCAAGGTTTTAAAGCTAAAGCTAAGTCAGGAAGCCTCTTTTAAATGAGACGCATTTGCCTCTAGCAAACAGAGCCCACCTGAAAAAAATGCTGCTATCAATAAACTGTGCTTAACTCTATTCTTTTTTGTCTAGAATAACTTCCCAAGCTCTCTCAGGCTTTATGTGAATGCAGATGTCCACATGGGTGCCATTTGTTGACTGAGTTTTCTGTCCTACCTGGTTCCCACAGTTGTTAAGTCCCAAAGAAATCACACTGAGGTCTACATTAATTATAAACTGATTGGCCCATTAGCTCAGGCTTCTTATTAACTCTTATAACTTATATTAGCCCATTATTCTTGTCTATGTTAGCCATGTGGCTTGGTACCTTTTTTGGTGAGGCAGTTACATCTTGCTTGCTCTGTGGCTAGGTCAGGACTGCAGACAAAGCTTTCCCATACTATCATTTCTAAATGACTAGCCAGTAAATATGATGGAACATCTGCTAGGGATTAAATTTAGACTCTGAACTAAGGATGATGTTCATCAAGCACAGATCAAGAGAGACAATACATACAGCAGCGCACGTGGAGGCTTGAGAAGCTGAAGGCAGCGGCTGAGCTCAGCCTCTGGGTGCAGGAGCAGAGTGGGGTGGTCCCTGGCTTGCACCAAGCCCTTCATGCACACATGACCAACTAAGCTGCCTTTGTCTTGTTTTCTCCTGCTCCTCTCTTCCATCTCTTCTCACTCCATCTTCAGGCTCCTGCACAGTCTGTGAGCAACACTGTCGGAGTGCTGACACTCCCTCTGGGCCTTCCTGGCTGGACTCCTACCCAAACTCAAGACATGCTCACAGTGTTTTATGAGGGTGAGATATGTTTCATAATCACTGTTCCTGGACAAGCTGGAGCTTTGTGTCATTTGACTGGCCAAAAGTCTTCATAAGTTTTCTTATTCACAAGTCTTTTTAAAAAAAATAGTCTCAAAGTTCCTTTCCCATGACCCATTTTCAGCATGAATTCTGTGCTGAGAGTTCCTCTGAAACAGAGCCTTGCTGTAGCCAGAGATGATACCAGATTCTGGCAGGAATCTGAGGCAGGAGAATGGACACTAAAGTTGGCCCTGAGATAGCAGTTCATAATACAAGCATCCTGAAAATAGCACAGAAACCTCTTCCCACTGTTCATCTGCTTCCAGATGCCTACCATCTGGTCCTAATGTTAACACTACTGTTAAAGTATTTTCTGTTTCAGAAACGCATGATGTTTACCTGGGATAAGATATTATTCTTCTGGAAATTCCATCCCTCAGTCTGTGTTACCCCAGGCGTGGAACTAGCTGTCCATCTGGGCTCTAACTAGGCTCAGGAGATAAGAATGGCTCATGGAGTTAGCATTTTGTCCTCATTCTGTCCCTGATACTTCTATTACTTCCACATACTGTGCCCATCCAAAAAGCACAACTAGGCCTTGATGTTAACATCACCAGATTAGTGTCCCTAGCACCTCACAAGCAAAGCTAGTGTTGTGTATGTACCAACAGAGGGCTTGAGAGTGTGGGAATGGATCAGGGCAAGATACCAAGTGTGCAACAGAACACCGGGAGAGGGCAGGCCAAGTTCCCCTCAGGTTGGTCTCTCTTGGTCTTTGCAACCCAATACTATATCTTCGACAGAAATGAGCTCTCGATTTTACATTGATTTAAATGAGATTAACCATTTAGAAGCTCAGTCCACTCCCCACATTTCATGTTCCCTGTAGACAGGTTGTTTGTGATGCAAAGCTCATCTTCTTATGGGCTGCTGCTCTGAGACTGGCCCAGCTCTGCTCATCAAACCCACATACAGCAGAGAATGGACTTCACAGTTGGCATTCTAGCTTGACAGATGCAGAGGTGAGAGCTATCCTGGGCCACTGAGAGAGCAAATGGAGAGGTGAGTGTTTCAGCTCCCATCTCCCACCTGAAGGCTTGCGATGATTGTTTCTGTTTTGCTGAAGGCTCCTGAGTCTTCAGAGCCGAGAAGACATCCGAGAGTCCAGGGACAGGATAAAGCAGTGACCTTTTGCAATCTGCTGTGTTAGTCTGTCTCCTATGGTATAACAAAATGCCTACTGTAGGTAGGGAATTCACATTATAATCTGGGGAATTGAGAGCATATCATGAGCATGTGCCTGGATTTCAAGACGACACCTGGGTCATTGCAATATAGGGGAGGGCATTCACATGACAGTTTACCCTAGAGATAGACTTGTCACGTGTGCTAGGTGGAGGGTAAGAAGTCCACCCCTACCCCAGCACCTGTAAGGCTCACAGCATTTCCTGTTCTGAGCTCTCTGTCCACTCCTGGTTTAAAGGCAATGTCATGGGCATATGGGTGTGCTCTAGACTGCTGCTCCGGGAGTCTGGCACATGTTTCTGCTCCTTTTGGAGTAGACTGGCAGAAACACATCCTTGATTATTATTTCTTGTTATTATTCTTTACCCTGGGACTACCAGCAGCACCTGAAGTTACTTCCCCTGAGAGACCTGTGTCCAGCTGCCTTTCCAGTCACCCAGTGCAGGCCAGGTGCCATAGAGGCATGCGGGAGCAGGTGCATCTACTGACCTACCTCCTACTGGCCTGTCTCTAGGAGTTAAGCAAGCTCAGTAGGGGACTTCTAGGTACAGATCGAAGTCACTTCTGCTTAGCCCAGTCCCACGGCTCCGTATACCACTCTGTTTCCTGTCCTTGGACTGCTGTTCACCTTACTATTGGCTCTTTGGTGGCCCAGGGCAAACACTGCCAGGTTCCTTCTCTTTAGGTCACTATATTTATATCTCCCTCCTGTAGGATATAATAACAAAGAAGAAGATGTGCACAAGTTTGACTCCACCTCTCAACTTGTTCTCATTTTTTTCTGGTCACCTATGCAATTGTTGTGAAGATCCAATGTCTTCATAGTCCCTTATGTCATCCTGAACTCAGAAAATGCTCTCAATCTGTAAGGTTGCTTGTAAATCTCTCCTAAAACACACGATAGAACCCTGGTCCCATGACAGGGCTCAAGGTTTTGGGTGGGTAGCAGGAAGGTAACTGCGAAAATGGGTGGGAGGGAGGGAGTCCTGAACTTTACAGCAATGTTTCCATGCTGGAGAAACCAGTGGAAGCGGACAAGGGCAGAAATGGAAGAAACAAGGACAGGGCAAGACAAGCAGTTTTAGGGGGGTCAAAGCGAGGGAGGCCGGGGCCATGAGGAGTCACAGAGACTTGGCTGCATCTTGGGAAACATGGGCAGTGTCCTGGTCAGTACAGTGGTGGGATCTGGCTGCAAAAGAGCCCTTGTCCTGCCATTGCCCTTGGTGCACAGTCTGAGAAAAAGGTGTGAGGGAAGCCCTGGGTTCTGAGGCCGGGCTCTGAGACACCAGGATCAGCAAGTGCTCCCTGGACCTGAACTCTGTCTTCACTTCCCCAAGGCCACTCCATCCCGGTCACTGTCCTGTTACATTCAGAAGTATGTTTCGTGGATTCTGAGGACTAAGAAAGAGGGAACAGAAATTGGTATGTAAATTATCCTCTATATTTCTCTATGTGCTCTCAATTTTTAAAATTTTGATTAGTTTATATCATTATTGTGTTTTATTACACCATTATTATAGGAGTATCCTATTCAGCCTCATAACTCCGTCCTCTCTCCCCCACTCTGGCTTTTCCCCTTTTCCTTCCCATACGGTCCCCTACATACTATCACAACACACACACACACACACACACACACACACACACACACACACACACAGTAGCTCATGAGGAAATGTGACTTGGGATAATTTTTTGTTTGTTTGTTTGTTTGTTTTTTCAAGACAGGGTTTCTCTGTAGCTTTGGAGCCTGTCCTGGAACTTGCTCTGTAAACCAGGCTGGCCTCAAACTCACAGAGATCTGTCTGCCTCTGCCTTCCAAGTGCTGGGATTAAAGGTGTGCGCCCCCACCACCCCGCCTGGGATAATTCTTTAAATTGTATTTGATTTGAACTGTATACTTTCAGTGATTATATTATATTTCAAATAAAGATTTCCTTCAGAAATCTTTGCTTCTCTTTAAAAGTTTTTGGTTATACTCCAGGATACCTATAAAATAATGCTGTCAATAATTTCTCAGAAAGAGAAGAAAGTGCTTGCAATTTTAAAAAGTCCAAGCCTGTGAATATCACAACACCTAACTCCATAGCGGATCATAGAGCCATAGGGGACAAAAATAGCATGGGACCAGCACAAAAATACATACAGACTAATGGACAGAGTAGAAGAATCTAAAAAAATAAAATAAAAAATAAACAAAAACCACCCCGAGGGAGCAGTCACCTGATTTTGACAAACGTGTCCAAACACATAGAAATAAGACAGTCTCTAAAAATGGTTCAGAGGAAATTGCATATCTACATACAGAATGAAAAGATGCCTGCCCCTCATCCTGGAAAAGATGAGTTCAGGGAGCCAGTGGCATGGCTCCATGGGTAAAAGCACTAGCACACAAGCCCGGAGAGACGAAGCCATCACCAGAACCCATGCAAAGGTGGAAGGAGAGAACTGACCTCCACACATGTGCCACAGTGAGAACTGACCTCCACACGTGTGCCACAGTGAGAACTGACCTCCACATGTGTGCCACAGTATGTGCCTCCCATATCATATGCACACGGACAGCAAAAGCAACAACAAAACAGTAAAAAAATGGATCAGAAACCTTCATGTAAGACCATGTTTTTGTTATGGGAAAAGATGGGGAAGACACATCAAGAAACAAGCACAAACAAGGAATTCCTGGGAAAGATTCTTAATGGCTCAGGGACTAGTAACAAGAACTGTCAAATGAGATAGCATGAAACTGAAAAACTTCTGTCTAGCAAAGGCAGCAAAGGAACAACTGAAGAGACAGGGCACTGACTGGAGCATATCTTTCCTGTTATCCACCCGACTGTGGCTTGATATCAATATATGAAGAATGCTGGGGACTCTCAAAACCCAGATAACCCAAGGGCTAAGTAGCAGGTGAAACAAAGAAACAACAAATGAAGCGTAAATAACCAATAAATGTAGGAAAAGTGCTCAACATCCTTTGCCATCACGGAAATAGGAATCAAAACCGCACTGACAACCCATCTCAACCCGGTCAGAACAGCTATCGATAAGAAAGCAAAGCGCTGTGAATGCCAGCAAGGACACAAGGGGAAGAAACATTTATACACCGTTTATGGGGATGGGAGTGCAGCCTGGGATCAGATGGAGGACCCTGGAAAACTGAGCCTAGATCCATCCTGCAGTAGGGCTAGATCTGTCCTGGGATATTCCCAGGAACCCAAGTCAGCATGCGCAGGGAGACCTACACAGCCATGAATGTTGCCCGCTATTCACAGTAGCCAAATTATGGAATTGCAATGTCCACACAGATGAACATATCTGGAGACTCTGGTGTATATATGCAGAGGTTCATTCAGTCATAAAAGGAATTAAGCTGTATCTTTTGCAGGAAAATGGGTGGAAGTGGAGAGTCTCACACCCACACTCAGAAAAAGACACATCTCAAGCTTTCTTGAATTTTTTCTTGCAACACTCTCTTTCTTTCTCTCTCTCTCTCTCTCTCTCTCTCTCTCTCTCTCTCTCTCTCTCTCTCACACACACACACACACACACACACACACACATTTCAAACACATTAGTCAGAGGACGTGAATAGAAAAACCAGGTGTGATGTTGCACATCAGCGATCCCAGTCTTCAGGAGGTTGAGAAGGGTAACTATGAATTCAAGGCCAACCTTGACTAAAGAACTAGCCTGTCTCTCACCACAAAAAAAAACAGAGTGAATTATTCCTAGTAGTAACTGTATCAAAGATGCAGAGTTCAAAAATTGAAGATGCCATCAATCAGTGTGCACTGCAGGTTTTGAAAACACTTCTTTTTGAGCAGCATCTCTAAGCAGACCTGATTGACAGCCCAAACTCAATGGCAGCGTCTTAGCCACTTTTCTGTTGCTGTAATAGGACACCATGACCCAAGGAAACTTACAAAAGAAAGCATTTGATTTGGGGTTCACGGCTCCAGAGGGTTAGAATCCACGACCTCACGCTGGGGAGCGTGGCAGCAAGCAGGAAGGCATGGTGCTGGCACAGTAGCTGAGAGCTCGTATTTGATCTACAAGCCCAGGTGGAGAGAGAGCTATCTGAAAATGACTTCTGAAACACCAAAACCCACCCCCAGTGACGCACCTCCTCCAACAAGGCCACACCTCCTGGTCCTTCCCGACAGTTCACCAGCTGGGAACCAAGAATTCAAATGGCCTATGAGAGCCATTCTCATTCAATTCCACAGGCATCTTCCTGCCTCAACCACACAGATGAGCCGCCACATCCAGGTCGTAAAGCTTTAAGGGGCACAGGCCTAAATACCTTGGGCTCTGGTTACGGATGAAGTTATGGTTAGGTGAACTCTGCAGGGTTCTTTCCTTTCAGGGTCTGGAAGCCAGCCTCTGGTGTTGCTACTAGAGATAGAATCAATGTAGTTCTTTTCCTCAAACGTCTTTTTCATTCATTTCTTAATATCAGTGTCTTCCTTCCCCCTTCTCAACATGTAATGGCGTCCCTATAGGTACTGGTGTCACTTGAATCCTAGAGAGTCGGTGTCTGTTAAAGCCCTAGGCAGGTTCAACCTTTGGACATAGGGACATGATGCTGCACTATGTGCAAGGCCAAGAACCAGGCAACAATGTTTTCTTTTTCTAATCACAAAAACTTGTATTTTCAATAAGTATATGAATTTTGAGTGGGGCACATTTATAGCTGTCTCCCACTTCACATGGCCAGTGGGTCACAGGTTATACACACATACCAGTCTCCTCAGCCTCTTAGTGGTAAGAAAATTTGGGAGTAGCCAGGTGGTGGTGGTGTGCACCTTTAAGCCCAGCACTCAAAGTAAGTTCCTGGACAGCCAGAACTGTTACACAGAAACTCCATCTCAAAAAACAAAAAAAGAAAAAGAAAAAGAAATGAACATAAGTCTGGGAAGCAGAATGGGGTGATCCTTAGCTCACGAGTGCATAGCGTGGCCTAGACAACTCTGGCTTGAGATCTCCGTCCCTAGGGACACTTGGCATGCGTTGTCTCACGTCTCCTTTAGGAGTGCCTTGATGCTGCCAGGGCATCAAGATGAATCCATGTTGCACTGCTTTCCAGACTGCCTTTAGAGACAGTTCTTCCATCCCGCTGTGTGTTTGTGGGGAGGAGATGATAGAAGGGGGTTCCCATAAGTAACATGACTGTAATCATGGAAGAGTCACCACATTTACATGAATACAGCAGTTGTCTGCGCACATTCAGGAATAATGGTTGTTTTAACTGAGGAATTGAACCTCTTTTTACTTGTTTTCTATTTGTTTTATGTTTTATTTGTGCTTTTTGTTTCTTTGGTTAGTTGGTTTTGTTGTTTTGTTTATTGAGACAGCATTTCTCTGTATAGCTCTGACTGTCCTGGAACTCGCTCTGTAGACCAGGCTGGCCTCACACTCACAGAGATCCACCTGCCTCTACCTCCCGAGTGCTGGGATTAAAGGCGTGCGCCACCACCGCCTGGCAACATGTTAGTTCTTATCCCTCTTTCATCATGATATTTCCATAATCAAAGGAAAAATAGTGGCAGATATTTAACAAGCACAGGACAGGAGTGGGACTGCTTGTTGGCTAGCACAGGCACAAAGTTCAAGCCACAACATAAAAAGGACGGTAAGGATGGTATAATACTGTATGGATCTGGGATCCATCTTTTGAAACAAAACATGTCATCTTACATGACACATTTGACATGTGAAACACTTGCACATAGCACTACAACATCATCCAACGGAAAGGCAGGTGCTCCGAACATTCTGTTGTGAATGGTCACCATGGCGATGAACAGATGCACGTCTGGCCTTCCATTCCAACTGTCTAGGTAAACGAAACGGTTCACATCTGAGAGCAGTGGAGCCAGGTTTTAGGTTGATACCTAGAATTCTCTGAGATGGGAAACCTGAAATGCTGCTGCAGAGGTATGTTCACTCTCCTCAGAGGGGCCAGTTCAGTTTCACACGATATATTTCCCTGGTGTGTCACCAGTGTGTCACCATCTCATTTCAAATTTTCTACTGATTTTCAAGTTATTTCTTCATATTACTTGATCTGTACTTGTAGTTCTTCTCTCAGACAGGTAGACTTAAATGTTTTCCTAGTAGTGTTAGTAAATTTCCTGCTTCCAGGTTTGTACAGTTTTCTAGAGAGCAGGCACAGGACAGTATGGCCACACGGGGGAGAATCTTGACATTCAACCTAGTGAGAGGGACTCCGCAAAAGGAGAATGATGGGAAACTCTTCTCGATGCACATGGTGAAATCCACATCCGGGGTTGCAGAGATGGCTCAGTGGGTAAAGAGCGTGTAGCAAACCTGATAACTTGAGTTCAGATCCCCAGAACCCATGTAAAATTAAATAAAGTAATGCCAGTGTGTGTGATCCCACTGTGCCTGCCCCTTCAGGGAGTACAAGGGCCAGCTGGCTCATAGTATGTGACAGTGAACAAGAGAGACCCCTGTCTCAAATAAGAAGGCAAGCTATTGTAGGAGGGCCTGCTTGTTCATCCTGGCCACCCAGCTAGCTCAGTCGGCAGAGCATGAGACTCTTAATCTCAGGGTCGTGGATTTGTGCCCCACATTGGGCGCCAATCTGTAGGAGGAGGGCCTGCTTGTTCGTCCCGGCCACCCAGCTATCTTAGCCCCGAAATAACCACATAGAAACTGTATTAATTAAATCACAGCTTGGCCCATTAGCTCTAGCTTCTTATTGGCTAACTCTTATATAAATTTGATCCATTTCTATTAATCTGTGTATTGCCGTGTGGCAGTGGTTTACCAGTAAAGAATGTTTATCTCTGGCAGCAGATCCGTGGCATCTCTCTGACTCTGCCCTTCTTCTCAGCATTCAGTTCTGTCTTCCCTGCCTACCTGAACTCTGCCCTATCAACAGGCCAAGGAAGTTTCTTTATTCATTAATGGTAATTACAACACACAGAGGGGACTCCCACACCATTTCCCCTTTTCTGTTTAAACAAAAAAGGGGAAATGGTGTGGGAGGTTCTTCTGTCTATGTGTTGCTTTGATTGGTTAATGAATAAAGAAACTGCCTTGGCCTGTTGATAGGGCAGAACTTAGGTAGGCAGGAAGACAGAACTGAATTCTGGGAGAAGGAAAGAGAGTCAGAGAGATGCCACGGATCTGCTGCCAAAGATAGATGTGCTTTGCTGGTAAGCCACTGCCACGTGGCGATATACAGATTAATAGAAATGGATTAAATCAAGATGTGAGAGTTATCCAATAAGAGGCTAGAGCTAATGGGCCAAGCAGTGATTTAATTAATACAATTTCTGTGTGGTTATTTAGGGGCTAAGCTATCCGGGTGGCTGGGACTAACAAGCAGGCCCTCCTCCTACAAGGTATGACACTAGAAATTGGCATTGGCTTCTGTACACATACCATGGCATATAGGTGCACACACATATGAGAGAGAGAGAGAGAGAGAGAGAGGTGCTCAGAGTCAATGTTAGATTACAGCACCTATTCCAAAGCAATTGAAAAAAAAAAGATTACAGTTACCTAGACTCCAGAGTTGTTGGAAGGAAACATAGTGGGATTTCAAGGTGTCTGGGAGCTGCTAAGACAATGCCCCGAGTTCAGTGAAGTAGTTACTTAATGGTGGAGGCAGAGAGGGCTTGGCTATCATTCAGGTTGTGATTAAGACATTTCCACTCTGTTCCTGGCCTTGTTGGAACTGGGAGGAGTAGGAGGTATAGTTGCTGCTCATCCTCTGCCAAGCCTTCATCCAGGTGCTCAGCCCAGTAGCCACATGACATGGGCACATACCAGTTTCCTCCACTGAGCCCCTGATACTTAAGGTACCATGGGACTGCAGAATACCACACAGACAAGACCAAAAAGGAAACTTCTCCATAGCATATTATAGTTAAAATACAGAGCAAAGAAAGACTATTGGAAACTGCCAGAGAAAAGGGCCAAGTAATTTATAAAGGCAGGCACAGTAGAGTAACAGCTGACTGTACAATAGAAACTTTGAAGCCAGAGTGCCTGGAGAAATGTATTCAAGCTCTTAAAGACCACAACTGCCACCAGGATTATTATACCCAGCAAAACTATCTATTAAAATTGAACAAAAAATAAAAACTATGATCAGGAAAACAAAACAGAATATAGGAATTTATGAACACTAAGTCGGCTCTACAGAGGACTTGGGATATTTAGAAATGAATCACCAGGACTTGGGATATTAAGAAGTTAATCTGTTCTACAGAGGATGCTGGAAGGACTAGAGAAAAGATAAACATACCCAAGGGGCCATAGGGCCACACAAACAACTTTGAGGCAGTAAATTAAAAGAAGCCAAATGAAACACCACAAACTCAACAAAATGACAGAAATTAAGACCCAACTTTCAGCAATAACTCTGAATGTCAATCATCTGAACATCCTAATTGGTGCTTTTTGTTAAGGGCAGTCACAGAGTATACAAGAAAACTCCAGAACTCGGACTGGGGAATGACTCAGTAGTTAGGAGCACCTTCTGTCCTCGGGTTTGGTTCTCAGCAACACATCAGGCAGCTCACAAACACCTCCAATTCCTGCTCCATGTGATTCAACATCCTTTTCTGTACATACACACACACGCACACACACACACTAATTTTTTTACCTAACATATCACCTGTAACATAACCTTCTCAGTGCCAACCACAGGTCTACTCTCACCTCCTGGGAGATCCATTGTTAGTTTTGTTTTGTTTTGTCATGTTTTTGCTCTTTGTTTTATGTGTTTTCAAGACAGGGTTTCTCTGTGTAGCCCTGGCTGTTCTGAAACTCACTCTATAGACAAGGCTGGCCTTGAACTCATGGAGATACACCTATCTCTGCCTCCTGAGTGATGGGATTAAAGACGTGTGCCACCACTGCCTGGTGATTCATTTCTTAATATCCAAATGTGAGATGGAATAGTCTTTTGTTCTGTACCTGGCCTGTTTCACTCAACATGATGTCCTCCAGTTCTATCCCATGTTGTCCCAAATTATAGAATTCACCCTCACCGCAAATAGTAATGTGTAAGTAATGCTGAAAATGTTATAGTTGGATGAGAAACACATACTTTGAAACAGACTTGCCTCAAAATATGCAGTTGTTATATGTCAGTAAAGACAGTGTTTGACTGTAAATAATTATTAAAATTTAGTCAATGTAAGATATCAACAGGTGTCTTCAACCTCTTCTATCTCCTAGGTTGTTGCATCCCAGACGAAGATGACATTCCTCAGAGGAGGAGACATTTTGTCCATGGGACAAGGACCCGCTTCTGGCCACCCAGCAGGGTGGAGCCCACATATCCCAATGATGGTTTGTGGAAATTCAGTCCTTGAATCAATGACTCTGTAGTTGAGGTCCTACATTTCAGAGAAAACTGTAGCTGTGCTAGGTCATGCATTTCTGTATTCAGTGTATGCAAATGTATATTCAGTCAGTCACTAGTAACCTCAGAAATGACCACAAATTTCCAGCAGTAGGTACCCTGGGTTGGCCTCCAACCTCCAGACATCCTCCTGCCTCAGCTTCTCAAGTGCTGAGATTACTTGTATGCCTCACCACAGCTGAGTTTTAGCATGTTTTTCAGTGACATAATTTGACAAAAGCATAATGTTCCATTTAACTGCACCATCATTTTGGTCTTGCTGGGCCGGTCAGTACTGTTTAGGGGTTAGTGAAGCTTTCTTCTCTGGCAGAGCATTCATTTCAGTCCCTCTGCCATCCTTTCTGGTGTCTTTCATCTCCTTCTGGGTTCACTCCCTTTTCTCCTTTCACCCACTAAGGACTGTGTCCCAGCAGCAACAGAAAATGCATGTCAACAGGCCACCTCCACCTCCTGGCTCTGTGTCCACACCACACAAGGTTTTGATCTCTCATCAGTAAGGCCAGTGGGCTGACAGTCCCCTGCTTCCTACCAGTTTCCAATAGGGTCATAATGGAGGTGGTCCCCTGTGACTTCCCAGAAGAGGAAGAGGAACTGTCTGTCTGGAAGGTAAGATTGGTCCCTCTTTGTCTGAGATAGACATGTTGTTTTACTGATCTCTTTCTTTGGGAATCAAGTGCAGACATTAAACTCTTTATGCAAAATCTCCTTTGTGGAGAAAGGTCCAGTCCATTGCCAACTGATGCGTGAGTCAAGATGATCTTCATAAGTGTTAGTATATCAGCTACCACCTGGAGGCTGGCGCCTGTGTCTACCTCAAGTGCTGTCTAAATCCATTTTAGGACACTGCCTAGACCACTGTTCCCCATGCAGTTTTCTAAGCCTACCGTAGTGAACAAGAGACCTGAGCAAACAGGACTGGGTGTGATCTGATCCTCACATCATTTTCCTTTCTGTGGCCACAGGTGGAACCCTCAGACAAGGAAAACAGTAAGTGTTCCACATTCCTATGCTGAGGGTCAGTTTAACCACTAAAGGGGGATAGATTTCCTTGCCTGTTTTTTGTTGAGAAATCCATCCTGATTCTGGTTCCCAGTTGAAAGGAGAAAGGGGCTGTAGTGAACAGAGCTGGTGACCCAATGGAAAGTTAGGACCATCTCCAGCTGCTGGGAGTGTGGATTTGTATACATGAAGGTTGGAAGGTTCAATGCATGAGTCCAGGTGGAATAAACCCCCACACTCTAAAATAAACAAAACAAAAATGAAGTCCACACTTCCCATAACATTTTATTCCTTCAACCAAAGCATAGCTTAACATGAAGATCAGTTTCATATATGCAGAGACACTACGGAGTTGAGTGGTCCAGGCTCATGGGTCTGTATGATCACAGGCAAACGAGCAGCTGGGCATGAGTCCCAAGGTTGATGCTCCAAGCTTCAGACCCATATTCTAGTCCCAGTCATGGGATCCACAGTCACCATGCCAGGGTATTTCGGCTCAGGCAAACACCTGATGCGATTTCACCCTAGAAATTCCCAACACCGCCCATCAGTGGAAAGCAGCCAGTGTTTACACAATCCAGGCTGCGTTTAAAAGCTCACACGGAGGCGGGGCAGTGGGCGCACACACCTTTAATCCCAGCACTTGGGAGGCAGAGGACAGGTGAATCTCCTGTGAGTTCAAGGCCAGCCTGGTCTACAGAGTTAGTTCTAAGATAGCCAAGGCTACCCAAAGAAACCCTGTCCCAAAAAACAAAAACAAACAAAAAGCATACACATAGGTCATTAATGTGAAATTCGAAGAGCCCCCATCGGTAGGTGAGGTACCATGGAGTAAGTCCATGCCTGTCAAGGCTGTGTTAGGTCTTCCTCACCCCTTGCTCATAGCAGATAAGTATCATGGGATTATTTGACTATATTTCATGAGATGACCATCTAAACACTTAGAGACACTCAAATTCCCTAGAAAGCATATCTAAAAGACCATGTAACAAAATGTTCCAGCTGTCTGTGACTCTTGAGTCCCGCTGCCTTGTCGCACACCTGTTCTCTCCCTGTGACGGGACGTAGAGACACCACATGCTAACTGAGCTGAATGTCTTGCTGTGGGAGTCTCATGTGAGCTGGTCAGCCGCCAGCCCCATGGATGCCACTGAACCTTCTGGACAAGAGGAAGACAAGGAAAACGACCATGCCTTTGAGGAGGTTATCTGGAAATGACAGCCTTCCATTGTTCCCATAGTTATAAAGCATCTCAAAGAGAATCAACAACGAGAGCATTTGTCTAGAATTAAACCCATTCTCCTACCAAAGGTCACTTTTTTTTTTTTTTTTTTGAGACAGGGTTACTGCTTTATAGTTCTGGCTAGCTTGATACTAGTGTAAACTAGCCTGGCCTCAAACACACAGATTTACCTACCTCTGCCTCCTGAGTGCTAGTATTAAAGGTGTGAACCACCATACCTGGCAAAGGTCACATTTTTGTCTAGTAAGCAAATCCTTTGGGAAGAGAGTATGTGTAGAAGCACATGGAGATCTGGGGAAGAAAAGGTCTCAGAAGTTACCATGAAGATAATGGCAGTGAGGTCAGCTTCTTACTGGACACAAGAGACATGGGACTCGGTCCCTGGGGCCCAGTATATGCTTCATGTTCATCCCATTTGGACAGTTTTACATGCTAGGATGCCTTCAGCTGGAAAGCTAAGTTCCCCGCCTCCCATCCCCTCCTGCTCCTGTCTTTCGCCTTCTGTATTTGCCCCATGTCTATCCACTGATGCTCCTGAATTATCCACAAGCAGCAGTGGCAGGGTACTGATGGAGCCTCCCTCTCTTCCTAGTCACCCTGGAGACCGTGAGGGATCACTTCCATCATCAAAGAAGGTCGGAAGAATCCATCGAAAACCCTAGTAGGTTGATTGCGTCTGTGTAGAACACAGAAACTTAGAAATTGCTTTCTAGCAGATGTTGTTTCTAATGCTATCGCGGTGTGATCGTGAGAATACAGACATGTGGCACAGCATAGATATATGTTAATGGAATCTTAAGGGAGCAACAAATGACACAAAGATTCCATAGCAGCTTAGTCCTCATACACTACTTTCCTCAGCAGGGGACAATTTTGCATTAGCCACCAATAACACACTTGATGCAGCCATCATTCATGAAAAACTCAGGCTTATTTTTTTCTTCAATTTTGTTTTTATGTGTATTGGTGTTTTGCTGAATGTATGCCAATTTACTAGATACCCCATACAGCACCCATAGAGGCAGGCCCTCAGAGAGCCTTGGATTTTCTAGAACTTATGAGCCATCGTGTGGGCGCTCGGAACTGAACCAGGGTCCTCTGGAAGAGCAGCCAGTGCTCTTAACCACTGAGCCATCTCTTCAGTACACCTGGTGTTTCTTAACAGGCGTAGATTTGCTCCATGACTTTGGAATCCTCTGAGTCTAAGTTCCCCGTGGTCAGGACAGGGTCAGTTTCTATGGCTCACTTGCCACAGGAAGTCACCTTGCACCACGCGGATTCCCAAGATCAAACTCAAGTCATCAGGCTTGGCAGCAGCACCTCTCTTTACCTTCTGAGCCAGCCTGCAGGCTTCCACCTGAGGCCACTCCCAAAAGGGTTTGCCTCCTCTCTGTATCACTGCACTTGACACGGGAGGGCACACCATACCTCCAAGCCGTACCCCGCCAACGCAACAAGAGACACAGAGGACTGGCAAGACTGTCCGCTGACTGTCTTACTGGTGTTCACATCTCTAAAGGTTGGAATGTCCACAAGCAGTGGGACTGGAGCAGCGACGAGGAAGACTTTGAAGGTATGGAACCTCTTGGGGTCGAGCTGTATGGGAAAGGGTTCCTGGGAGGTGCAGGATGTATGTGCTACTCTGGGAACTGGGAGGAGTATGCATAGGCAGGGAACAGAACTAAACAGCAGAGGTGCCTACCTCTTCCCTTGTTTTATGACTCAAGGATGAGAGCTCACTGTTGGAGTACCCTTTTTACTATTCTAGGTGACAATAACTGTCTCCACAAACCCCACTTCCCGTGGTTCCGTGCCAGACACCTCCACTGTTGACAGTGATTGTGGGCCATCTGCTGGAGATTGTGCATAGGACGTTGGGTTTGCGATTTACATTGGCCAACAGTTTAAGGGATCTAGAGACACAGGTCTCACTCTCAGGCATGGCATGGGCGGTGGGGGAGAAGTCCACCCTTCTTTCCTGCTCTGTCAGGCTCAGCATGTCAGCCATTCTCCGCCCGGCCTTCTCACGGCACACCTATTTTTATGAACACTCCTGGGAGGGAGGAGTTCTAAAACAGGCCCCTGGGAGACCAGTGCCTGCTCCTGGGTCCTGGAGAAGGCTGGTGAGTTCATCTTCAGTCACATCTCGCCTCCACTCTGACTCCATTTCCCATATTGTGGGACCGGGAGCAAACCCTGAAGATATTTCCAAAAGGGACTCCTATGTCCAGTGGCCCCCTGAACCTCTCTGAAGCTAGGCAGAAGTAAAAGAGCATACGTGGGAAGGGGCGGCACACACAGGCACTCAACCTGCCACCAGCCTTGCCTAGGAATCCACAGGCTCAGGAGAGAGTCTCTGCCCAGCAGGTTCAAGGGGCCCGTATCCTGTCCAATTCTGCTCTACGCGGTGTCCCCATCTCCTAGTCTTGTTCCTTGTGCTCAGACCTGCTAGGTGCCTTCTCAGCACAGTGGAGACCTACCTGGCCCCTTTCCTTTAGGACGTCACTCATCTGCTTCCTGTAAGATAAGGAACAAGAGGGATTTGGCCCTTGTGTTGAACCTGCCAATTTGGGTTTTGTTGTATCTTATCAGCAACAGAATTACTGCGATGTCCCAGAGTCCACCAAGTCCCTCAGGTCATCACAGGTCCAGAATATTTATCAGCCTGTCTGTTGGGTTGTCATTCTATTGCACAAGACAAGCACAACTCCTGGCCCTTGACAGGTGCACTCGTGTATAAAGGCCACAGGAAAATTGAGTAGTTAGGGAGGCGACAATGTACTCTTGCTCTCTCCTCCAGTCTCCCCATATTGGAGAAATCTATGGGAGCAAGGTTAAGGAGGAGAGAGAAAACTGGCAGCAAAGGCGGAGAAGGACACGGGTGTAATGAGGCAGCACACAAGGAGGTAGGTCGCTGCCGTGCACAAAAAGTCATGGAGACTGTGGCGGCCTCTAGGAAAAACAGGAGAACGCAGGCACTGTCCTTATTATGGTAGAGTCTGGGGTAGAAAAAGATCCCCAGAGCCTGTCCTCGGTGGCCAGGTAAGGGGACAAGACCCCGAGACAGGAACAGAGGGATGGGAACTGAAGTCTGAGGTAGTGAAGCAGAGGCTCAGATCCTCACCCTAGACTTGAACTCCCTCCTCCTTTCTCCAAGGCCACTCCATCACCGTCACTGCCCTGGTGCACACAGAAGCATGTCTCTTTGATGCCACGGAGGAGAAGGCAGAGGCAGCCGTTCATATGTAACTCTTATTTGCGTCTCTTCGATTTTCTTATCAACTCTTTCTCTGTTGCTCTTCTCCACCCTCCTTCCCACGTTTTCTGACTTTGCCGTGGTGGGTCCTGGTCTCGTGCATATACTTGTAGTCCTTGAACTTTAGAATACGCTTAATTTCCATGCTCTTCGCCCTCTTTCTTAGCCCAGCCTCAGTTTCCCTTCTTTGTTTGTTGGAAGCAGAACCCAAACCTCATTTGTGCTCTGCCCTTGGCCTCCAGCTCTAGTACCTGCGGTTTCTGAGAGCCACAGGCTTAGACAAGGCGGTGCTGCATGGCGGTGCTGCATGGCGGTCAGGCACAAAAAGAGAAAGATGAACCAGGCAGCTGTGCTTGCTTACCTTGGGGGTCTCAGGGTGGACCATAGGGAGGGAAAGGTCGTGGAGAAGGAAGGTAAGGCCTCTCATCAGAGCCAATGGTGTCCAGTGAAGGCAGAGTGTGGGATTGGGCCCGCCCATCCCAGCTCCAAGGGACATCCCATCTTCAGATTCAGGTTTGCTGTGTTTCAGGATCTTGTGACGACATCGGCAAGGAGGTGGAACTGTGATCATGAAGACAGAGGCTGTTGCGCTGTTATCTTTCCCCTCTGTGGAATGGGTTGCTCTAATAGCTTAGACTTGGGGTTTTTGTACATATGTTTGCTCCTTTTTCATTGTTACAAATGCTTTGTTTGTAATGTTGGCTATTTAACATTGTAAATATGTTTCTTCTTATTGGTGCATATTATATATTAAATGAAAGTTGATTCCTACAAGTCTGTAGTAAAACCTTTCTTGTAGTATAAGCACTGCTAGAACAAATCCCTAAAGAGAAGTTCATCTTCAACTTAGTGACCCGCCATCACTCCCTTGAGCCAGGCGCATCACTGGTCGTCACTGAACACAACAATGCCCACTGAGCACCTGTCATATGTCCTATGTCACTGTTGCTCCAGGACTTCAGTGACGGAAGTCAGTTTGTTCCTCCCTCTGGAAGTCATCATGGCAGCGATATGACCCGAGTGGCCCAAGACCTCTGGGATGTCGGGTCCTTCCCACCTCAAAGCCAGCTCGATGGTACCGAGGCCACAGCTCCTGTGCCCTCCTTGAGGCTCTTCAGCTGCTGCTGTTTCCAACTGGGAAGGCCCTGCTTTCTCTCTGTGCTGCTGTTTCCAACTGGGAAGGTCCTGCTTTCGCTCTCTTCCATCGTTATCATGGAAGCCTGCTGGATTCCTTTACCCTGAAGCCCAGGATTTCCCAAGAACACACTGGCTCATCACCGCCAGTCAGCGCCCAGTGTCCCCCAGGAAACAAGTCCCCAGCATCATCTCACTGACAGAAAGACTGCAGTGGCAGGCTTCATGTTTTCTTTCTGCTGTTGCTTTGGGTTTTCCTGCTGGTGCTCAGTCATTTCTCCATCAGGTCCCTGGTGGTTAGCTTCCTGCTGGTGCCTCAGCCATTGCTCCCTCAGATTCCCTGGGGTTACCTTCAGCTTAGGGCGCTTTACTCCAAATCACCCCCACATCTCCCCATGAACTTGCAGAGTTTTGCCCTCTCTCACCTTCCTCATCCTGTAAGGAGTGCTCCCCCATGGAGCTCCTCCCCGAGTCAGCACCGAAGTGCTCCCTCACTGTCTGCTCTTCTGACTTCTGTTCACCCTTTCCTGACTTTCTCTCTCTCTAATTAATGATGCCCCTTCATGCTTTACATCATTCTCTTAATGACCTTTTCTGATGATTTTTTGAAAGGAAAAAAAACCCACTTTATTCACTGGAAAATAATGAATAAATCTCATCATATAGCTGCCTGTAGCGGAGCAACGGTGGCGCACACCTTTAATCCCAGCACTCAAAAGGCAGAGGCACGAGGATCTCCGTGAGTTCAAGGCCAGCCTGGTCTACAGATTGAGTTCCAGGATGGCCAGAGCTACATGGAAAACCCCTGTCTCAAAAAGCAAACAAAACCAAACTGAAATCAGAGCCCTGTGTCCTGTGGTGACACGGCTCTGTACTCCTCCCTTCTCTCCCTTCCACGCCCGCCCACGGCCTGCACGGATTATTTTCTGTACTTCCACATGAAACTTGCTTTCATGAGCGTGTGTGGGTGCCAGTGCGCACCAAAGCTTCCCCCACTGCCACCCCTCTACCTGGTGATGTCGCACGCGGCCCACAAGTCCACCACCAGCTTCCCTGGCTCCGGGTGGCTCCCATTTATGAATGTGTCTCCCTACCCACCTTCTGTCCTGCTCTACTGACTTCTGCATTCAATGCCTGTTCCCCCCTGGGAGCCACTCTCAGAAAGTTCTGCTCACACAGAACCCAAAGCTGAACTCATTCGCTGTAAGATGCACTCATTTTCAGAGCTCTTCAAATAAACGAGGTCTCACCCATTTCATGCCTGAGTCACCTTCTTCCCCAGTCTTCTCTTTGCTGGTCAGTATTCTGTTCTTAGAATTTGAGTTTGTTTCTGCTAATTTAATCACAGACTTCCTCGGTCTTTGATATCGACCTTGAGCCAGTTTATTTTAGGGTTCCATTTACTTTATTTGCAGATGTGCCTGTGATTGGAGCGAGTTGGCCTAGGCTGTTGGGATTGGTTTTCAGTGTTTGAGTCTTACCGATTTTGAATTCTGTAGATTTACAGGAACAAGAGCACAAGGCCATGTCCACCTGGTGAGAAGAGATGGGTTTAAAAAGAGTATGTTAATGTGATGTCTCGTTAACTGTTTATGCTCCAGAAGGATGTGAAGCGGAAATTTGAAGCTCACTTCTTTCCACCAGGGGCATCTGCTGAGAGCAGCATGTACTTACTCCCAGAACAACCTGAGCACAATGACACACTCACTGGGGAGAGACCGAGGGCAGTGCTCCTCTGTCCGGGAGATAAAGGAGCTACAGCCTTCACAGAGAGTCCTGAGAGAGCATGGGGTATTACCAGGAGCTTAAATGCCTAGGCAGGGATACGCAGGCACTCAGGGAAGCTTCCTTCCAGCCTGCCCTGGTCCACAGCTCAGCTGCCTCAGCATCTCTGAGCGGTGTCCACTGTCCTGGTGTCAGTGTCCCTACCCCTGCAGTGGGTTCTCAGGGTAAGGGCAGGAGGACACCCAGGCACTGTCCCCAAGGCTACTGCCTCCTGCAGGAGCTCCTCAGCCAGCAGCTGCCCCCTGTGGGGTGCTCTGCCCCTGAGCGGTGCTGACAGCTCTGGAGCTGGATCAGGGAAGCAGGGCCTGGTCCTGCTCTCTAGCTCGGGGCCCTCAGGGAGACCCCCTCCACCCTCTCAGTGGATCAGAGGTCTCCAAGGCCCAGAGGGAAGATCTGCAGCCTTTGGGCACTCTGGTCCCTCTGGCCTCTCACTCCAGCAACCTGAGGGTGTGCATACACTTTGGGAGCAATGTTTCCTCAGCAATCTGTTACACAGGCTTGGGCAATGTGCTCTATACACACCTGGCACTTCAAATTTGATCATACATGTCAAATATTTGTCCCAGACATGGACCACACACTGCTGGGCCTAAGGAAAGTCTAAGGAGAGAGTCAGAGAGGCCATTTCTACACACTAAAGCTCCAACCTTCACTATCTATTGCTGTCTTGGATGGCCTTTGTCCTAAATGCTTGCCTATGCTGGAGGGGACGAGGACCTGCCAAAAGGGCTCTGTGCCTTGGAGCGCCCTCATGGTGCCCTGGCTTTCCTTGCTGCCCCTGTACCAGTCTAATGCCCAGTGACACTGCATGACTAATTGCTTAGTATGCTCACCTGTAACCCAGGGCTCCGGTCTGTGGGTCCTCATTGTAACCCAGGGCTCCGGTCTGCGGGTCCTTACTGTAACCCAGGGCTCCGATCTGCGGGTCCTTACTCTAACCCAGGGCTCCGATCTGCGGGTCCTTACTCTAACCCAGGACTCGGGTCTGTGGGTCCTTACTGTAACCCACAGGCTTTGTCATGGGAGGCAGCTATTTCCCAGCTCAAAATCCCAGCCAATTCAGCCACATTGAATCCACTTTAGTTGGAGAGTGGGAAGTTCCAGCCTGCAACACTCAGGTCTGTCCAGAGGAGCCTGTGTTTGCGGGTTTGAATTAAAAAGGGACAGGGATGGTTGATCCAGGGAGACCACAGGTTACAGTGCACTAGGACCATGAGTAAAGGAACCCTGAGGGCAGCAAAGGTGCGCAGTTAACATTCAGGTTCCGTCATCAGTGGAAGCCTGTTACTTCTTGTCTGGGCCTTGGGCTCTATTAAAAGCCTCTGGTCTGAGAGTCTCAAAGGCAGCTTTACCCAGAATTCCAGGCCCATGTGAATTCTGCTCATTAGGAGCTCACACAGCTTGACCAGAGGTTCCTTACCTCTGCAGTGGAGGGTCCAGCCTCATCTCATTCCAGGCCGCCACACTTCAGGGACTCCACTTATGTTTCTGGGGCTTCCTAAAAGAGACCCATGTTGCTGCAGTGGTCAGAGTGTAACCCTCAAAAGTCTCTGTGCTGGTTAACCCTGATTATCAGTTTGACAGGATCGAGAATCACACAGACAGGCCTTCAATCTTGGCTATGAGGGGTTATCTGGATTGCACTAGCCTCTGGGTTATCTGTGACCATTTGGATTGGGTTAAAAGCGGAAAAGCCCCACCCTAAGGGTGGGCGGCACCCTTCCTTGGGCTGAGGTCCTGAAGTCCATAAAAATGAGAAAGCAAGATGTGCTTTAAAACTCAGTAGTCAGCGCCTGCTCCCTGTTGATGCTTGTGAGCCTCTGTCTCAAGCTCCCAATGCCATGACCACCCTGCCACATAAAACTGTGATTCAGAGTAAGCCTTTCCTTCCTTCTGTTGCTTTAGTTGCTGTATTTAATCATGGCAACAGGAAGAGTAACTAAGACAGTCACACTCACCTGGAATACCTAGGCAATGAAAATGCATGGTCCCTGGGCTGCACCCTCCCTGGTGGCACCACCCCAGCGCTGGGTTCAGAGTTACCTCTGCGGCTCAGCCTCTCTTGCCTGTCATACTGCTGTCTGTCTCTGCTGACTGCCCAACAAGCAGCTTTTTTGCTCATTGTCCTCCCAGTGGTCATCACAGAACATGACAGGAGACAAGAGTGCACTGACAGAGTTTTCTAGAGGAGCAGAGCCAATGGGATGAACACACACACAGGCACGCACACACGCACATGTGCATAAACACACATGTGCATACACACAGGCACGCACACACACATGCACACACGCACTCATGCATACACACATGTGCATACACACACCTCTGTTTTTAGTACAAGCCTTGACAACATTAAGTTGCATTAAGTTTCCTAGTGCGCATTTCCAAGGTGTGCATTTTGTATTTATTTCTGCCCCAGGCGGTCTTTTTCACTGCAGATCTGCACATGAATTATCCATGACAGTCTCGGGACATGAGCAGAAGCAGCCATATTCTTTGCCAAAATATCCCAAAAATGACCTCTAGTCAAGTTGCTGTTTAAAATCCTTGCTGCCCTTTAAAACCTCTGGAATCAAGTTTCTACAGTACACATCACTCCAAGTACTGCAGTCTTCCAGATGCCTGCTAGGACAGTCCACTAGTTCAATGTTCCAAAGTTACCCACAATTCTAAAAAACAGAAAAAAGGAAAAAGAAAAACAGGGCCAGGTTCCTCACGGCAGCAGCCCACTCTGACACCAACTTCCAAATTTGTCACCATGATCAAAGCAACTTATAGAAGAAGGGTTTTTTTTGTTGTTTTTTTTTGGCTCGTGGCTCCAGAGGGATAGAGTACATCAAAGAAAGGAGGTCTGACAATGAGCAGGAGGCCTGGTGCCAAGTGACAGGTGAAGGGCTAATGATGTACAGTAAGGAGTCTCAGACAAGCTGAGAATTTCCTGCCTCGGTGGACCGATAACACCAGCCTGACAGGAAAGCTAACGCAGCACTGAGAACACCACTGGCAGCATTCAGCCTTGGAACCCATAAATACTCCCACTGATGAGACTTTCCTCCCCAAGTTCCCACTTCTGTCCGTCCCAAGTTTGATGGGGAACCTCCTTCAGCCAACGGCCTTTAAGAGGTTGGACCAGGTTAGGGCATGACTTTGGGTACCAAATAACTTCAGTCCCACCCTACTTGTTCTTTTCTTCCCATGAGCCACAGCTGGGTATTGGACTCCATTCCTATTTCCTCGCTGTGATCTGTGAGTTCCCTTTTAGTGAGGAAAAACTTTAGAATACTCTATTTGGAATTAGTTTGGGATTATTTGACTTGTGTTCCCCCATTTGATGCATTATGCATCATCTGGCTGCCCAAGGTGGGAACAAGTCCATGCTTATCGGTATCCCCCTCCCCCCCCGTGGCACTCCAGTGCGCCAGCCCAGGCACGTTTCTTGCCTGCCCATGGCTCACCTGTTGCTGCCTACGACTGTGACTCTCGAGGCCCACAGCTCCCACCGGCACCCAGACACAGCAGTGCTGCAACCACTCTCGTTTCACCTGCCCCTGCCTAGGAAAAGCCACCATAAAACTCTCTCCCTGTACAGAATCACTTTATTTGTCCTTAATAACTGCTCTTAATTTGTTAAACAGAGCACATTTGTCAGTATCTAAGTAGGTAACACGCACAAAACCAAACCGGGACTGTTCACTGCTGCAACTAGCAAACATTTAGAGGTACCAATGGCCCTACCTTTAAAATGGTTAACTGAGAAACCAATATGGGTTAAACAATGGCCTTTAACAGAAGAGAAACTGCAGGCTTTAGAACAGCTGGTACAGGAGCAACTAGATGCTCACCATATTGAAGAATCAACCACCTTGGAATTCTCCTGTATTTGTTGTTTAAAAGAAATCTGGAAAATAGAGAATGGTGACAGATCTAAGAGCTGTCAACAAGGTAATTCAACCTATGGACCCTCTACAATCTGGAACTCCTTTGCCTTCCCTATTGCCTAAAGGATGGCCTCTTATAGTTGTTTATTTATTTATTTATTTTGGTTTTTTGAGACAGGGTTTCTCTGTAGCTTTTGGAGCCTGTCCTGGAACTAGCTCTTGTAGACCAGGCTGGCCTCAAACTCACAGAGATCCACCTGTCTCTGCCTCCCCAGTGCTGGGATTAAAGATGTGCTCCACCACCGCCTGGCAGTTATTGATTTAAAAGATTGTTTCTTTGCTATACCTTTACAAGAAAAAGACAGAGAAAAATTTGCCTTCACAGTGCCTACTTAAAATAATTCTCCGCCTACTAGGAGATATCAGTGGACCATCCTCTCACAGGGAATGCTCAATAGCTCCACCCTGGGCCAATACATCATAAGTCAGCCATTGGAAATAAATACATAAACAATTTCCTAAATCTATAATTTACCATTACATGGATGACATTTTGCTATTTGATTCAAATGCAGATACTTTAGAAAGAATGCTTGAAAAAGTAAAGTTTTGCCTAAATGAGGATTACAAATTGCTCCTGAAAAAATACAAAGAGGAGATTCTGTCAATTACCTAGGTTACAAAATAGATTTATAGAAAATCAGAACACAAAAGGCACAAATTAGGAGGGATGGATTGTGGACTCTTAATGACTTTCAAAGATTGTTAGGAGACCTTTCCAGTCTACCAGCTGTTGGGATAGCACTTGATCTAATAATTCATTTATACAAAACCTTTGATGGTGACAGAGACTTAAATAGTCCCAGGGAATTAACAGCTGAAGCTGAGAAAGAATTGACTGTCATTGAAGGGAAATTATGGGGGGGGGCATGTAGATAGGGCGGTTTCAAATCTTAATTGCATTCTAGTCATATTGCTTTCCAGAATTTCCCTACAGAAATTTTAATGCAGAGGGAAGATATTATCTTAGAATGAATCTTTTTTTAACCACAGAAACCAAGTAAAAAATTAGAAACTTATGTGGAAAAAGTCTCTGAATTAATTATTAAAGGAAAATTGAGACTTCATCAACTAACAGGTATAGCCCCAACAGAGATTATAGTGTCTTTTACTACTGATAAAATTAAAAAATTATGGGAAGTCAATGAACTTTGGCAAAGAGCTTGTGCTAATTTTTGGGAGAAATTAATAGCAATTATCCCAAAAGTGATAGAATTAATCTTATAAAGAGAACTACTTGGATTCTTCCCTGAATTGTACAAGATGCACTAATAACTGAAGGCTGTACATTTTATACTGATGCAAATAAATCAAGAAAGGCAAGTTACAAATCAGAAGAATTAAGTAAGGTGGAACAAAGCCCTTATAATTCTGTCCAAAAGGCAGAATCATATGCTATTCTCATTGTACTAAGGGATTTTAAAGAACCTCTCAATATAGTTTCTGATTCACAATATGCAGAAAGAGTTGTCTTGCATATCAAAACCACTGAATTTATACAAAAAGATACAGAATTGACTTCATTATTCATTCAGGTTCAAGACATAATCAGGAATAGGCTTTGTCCCATATACATAACTCACATCAGATCCCACACAGGTCAGCCAGCTCCTCTAGCACAAGGTAAGGCAGAAATTGAATGATTATTGATTGGAGGTGTGCTGAACACCTCAGAATTTCATCAAAAACATCATGTCAATAGCAAAGGTTTAAAGAAAGAGTTTTCTATTTCATGGCAACAAGCCAAGGAGATTATAAAGAGATATCCTACTTGCTCTTTCTATAACCAAACACTGCTACCTGCAGGGAGTAACCCAAAGGGTACTCAAAGGAATGAAATCTGGCAGATGGATGTGTTCCACTTTACAGAATTTGGAAAATTAAAATATGTACATTGCACATTGACACTTGTTCAGGTTTTCAATGGACAACTGCCTTGAGCTAGGAAAAGGCTGATGGTGTAGGAGGGTCTTCTATTTGTGTATTTGGTTAAATAAAGAAAACTGCCATGGCCTTTTGGTAGGACAGCCCTTAGGTGGGCGGAGTAGATAGAACGGAATGCTGTGAGAGAGAAGGCAGTGGAGCAGACGCCATGCTTCTCCAGCACAAGATGGACACTGGTTCGACTCATGCCGGTAAGCCACAACTCAAGTGGCGATACACATTAATGGAGATGGGCTAAAATAATATGTGAGAGTTAGCCAATAAGGGGCTGGAGATAATGGGCCAGGCAGTATTTAAATGAATATAGTTTCCATGTAATTATTTCGGGTACACACCGGGAGCCGGATGGCACAAGGGGCCCGGCGCCGGGAACGCAGCCCGAGCCCCTCATTACTACAGGCTGATTGATTGTAATCAGTAATCATTACAAGTTATGGCCATCATGGGTATACCTGCACAAATAAAGACAGACAATGGTCCAGCATATATGTCTAAGAAAATGAAACAGTTTTTTCTTATTATAATATAAAGCATATTACAGGTATATCAAACAATCCTACAGGTGAGGCAATTTTAGAAAGATCAAATTGAACTATATAGGATGCAGAAAGGAATGCAAAATACCTCCAGTTATAGATTGCATAATGCTTTATTAATCTTGAATTTTCTTAACACTAATGAGAAAGGAACAATGGCAGCAGAGAGACATTGGATAATAGAAAAAAATGTCTGATTAAATCAGTGTATTTCAAAGATGTGTTGACCTCAGAATGGAGACCAGGAGATGTGCTACATTGGAGAAGGGGTTTTGCTTTGTTTCCACAGGAGAAGAAAAGCTATGGATACCATCAAAATTAATATAGATTTAGTTTGAAAAAGAGAAACCTCTTGAGAAAGAGAAATGACAGCTCATCCACAAAGGTGACAATTATACAGGTAGTAAGGAAACCTCATGGGGATTGGGGCAGGGTTCTGTTCTTGTCTTTGCAGGACCCATCTTCAAAAAGTCAAGAGACTCTGGATGTTTGAATGCCTAAAGAAGAAAAAATAACTATCCAGAAGGGATCACAAAGCAAAAAGGAATATGACTTATGAGGACAGATCATCTGAGGGTAAAAAAATTATACACACACACACACACACACACACACACACAGCTTAGGAGTTGGACAGTTCTCTAAATCCAAGCATGTTGTTAAAAGAAAAATTCAGAGTTTCTGTCTCATGTCAGGAGCCATCTGGTATGGGACAGAAAGAAAAAAGATTTTAGAAAAAATTTTACTTTTCTCTATGCTTATTTTGTCTCTATCATATCTTTTGTGGAATATATATCTACATGAATAATGTTTACGTTTTCCACAATGAACAGTAGATTTTCCTGCAGTTATCTTTACAGTTTCCAGGAAGAAGATGGGGCCCCAAGACAACAACTCCACCTGGTTGATAAGATGTCATGATGCTGATAGTGCTACTCTAAGACCGGTTTTGGGTACCAGCTGCTCAAGATGGTTAGAATTTGTAAGCTGAAATGGTGCACCTTCTTACAATGTTGTGCCCAGAACTCCAATTAAGAACTTCAGAATAACCCTATCGACTACTCAGAGACTATTTGTAATTATACTGGACAGTAATCTTGAAACTTAACTATCATTTTAGTTTTACAGGATCCCATAAAAAGAGCATCACCCCCATGACAGCTGGAAGTAATTTTTGAAGATGATGGCCTTTCTCCCAACAAAGTTTGTCCTCAGGGCTAGGGACATCATTTAGGGGCTGATTATTACTAGTATAGGGTAGGGGGTTAGAGTAGAAATTATATAGGCTCAGCGATCTCAAAAAAGGGGGAAATTGAATGGGATAATAGGTAGACTAGTGTGAGCTTACTCACACTAATAACAATAATAGTGATTAATGAGTGAATACTTGTGAGCTATTATTTGTGGACAATTTTCATTGGTATAGATTCTTGTATATTGATATAAATTCAAATTATATTTGTTATATTAAATATGGTCCTATTTCTGTTTACAATATTTGTACACCTACGCAAAGTTATTTTGTCAGATTGTATGCATGTATGTTTCCACATCTGTTTAAGACATTTTGCATACTGATACAATTTTAGGATATATTTATCATATTGCATTATATATTTCTACCTCTGATCAAGATACTTATACATTGTTTACATTTTGAAGTCATTGTCCTCATTTGCTGCACAGTTGTTTAGACTGTTTAATATTCTCATATGAAGTCTTAGTCTTTAAGTTATATAGGTATTAAGTATTATAGGTCAATAGTTATTCATGTTTATCATAATTATAGTCAGACTAACCAGGTTCTTTAGATATACAGAAATTGTATTCTGCATAGGTAGGTAATCTTCAGCCTTTCTATCTTCAAAGATCTGTAGAATATGGCATTTAAATAACTTAGGGTTCTGTTGATGTGAGATACGACTGCTCCTGGCGACAATGATCAATTCCTGAGAGAATGTTGAGCACTTGGAGCTTGTTTTCTTCTTGTCACAATTGGCCTTTGGGCAAGGAACTGCCCATGCCTTAACCACTGACAAAGTGCACATTGTCTGGACTGCACAAGCAGGAAACAAGAAAAAAGACTGCCAAACCTTGCCAAGACAGGGTAAGATGGTTTTGAAATTTTTTCCTGCCTCTGAAAATGGTCTGTCAGTTGCTCTAGGCCTTAGCCAAAGTTGGTTGCTTCAACATTGCAAATGAGAGTTTGGGTGATTGCCCAGGCAGTCAGTTGTCTCTGTCATCTACTGTACCTTTTGGAAGCTGCTTGACTGCACTTCCTGACTACTCAAGTAATATTATCTCCTATCTCAGGCCTTCGATGGGGTTGAAGATTAGTCATAGTTACCTTCCTCTTATGATCTAGCCAAGTCATTTCTAATATAAGACTTAGACTCCTTGCTTAATATTATTTGTGCTGTAATGTGGGATTACCCTCTGTATTCTGTGATTACCATTGGTGAATAAAAAAACTGCCTTGGCCTGTTGATAGGGCAGAACTTAGGTAGGCAGGGAAAACTAAACTGAATGCTGGGAGAAAAAAGGCAGAGGCAGAGAAAAGCCATGTATCCCTGCTGGAGCCAGACAGAACTTTACCCAGTAAGCCACAACTATGTGGCAATACACAGATTACTAGAAATGGGTTAATTCTAGATGTAAGAGCTGGCTAGCAATACGCTTAAGTGATTGGCCAAGCTGTGATTTAAAGAATACAGTCTTTGTGATTATTTTGGGTCTGAGCTGCTGGGCAGCCGGGAAACAAACAAGTGACCTCAATACAACAGTGCTGGTTGTAATTCTAATCTTTATACTTGATATCTGTTCTTATTGTATGTAGTTTTGTATTGGGTTTAGAACTCTCTTATTTAGACAAAAGGGGGAGGTGATGGGGAACCTCCTTCAGCCAATGTCCTTTAAGAGGCTGGACCAGGTTGGGGTGTGGCTTTGGGTACTAAATAGCTATGGTCCCACCCTGCTCAGTCTCTTCTTCCCATGAGCCACACCTGGATATTGGACCCATTCCTATTCCCTCGCTGTGATCTGTGAGTTCCCTTTTAATAACGAAAAACCTTAGAATACTGTATTTGGAGTTATCTTGGGATTATTTGACTTCTGCATCACGAGTCCCCTGGACCAGGTGCGCCGTCTCCCCTCCAATGGACGGCCAGTTGCTCTTCGTTGCATGATTAAAGAATCATCTGCTCATGTTGAGATTGGTTTTCTTCTTGATTTCCACATCACCTCAGTCAGTCCCCATTCAGTTGCAGACATGGCAGCCAGAGAAGAAAACCGGGAGGTCACATCCACAAGCATGAAGCAGAGAAAGAACAGGAAGGACATCAAGGCTTTAAGCTCTCCAGACCATCTCCAGTGACAGACACACTTCCCCCAGCAAGGCTGTACCTCCTAAACCTCCCCAAACAGCATCCTCAACTGAGGACCATGAGTTAAGTATCTGAGCAGGGGTGGGAGGGCATTCTCATGCTACAACCACTAACGATACAACAAAAGCCTCACCAAAAAACATGTAACAACAACGTATGGTTTGAAGAGACACAACAAACCTCTGAACAAGACCCAGAGAAGTCGGAGATACTGGAATGATAAACTCAAGAATTTAAAGCAACCATGATCAATATTTGCATAGATCAAATGGGAAAGACAGACAGCATTTAAAAAAAAAAAAAACCTGAAGTCTAATGTGAACAGGAAGATAGGAACTGGATAAAAATGAGGTGTGAACAATAAAAACACTAACAGGAATGGAAACTCTTTCACATGGGCTAATCCAGACTAGAGAGCATGGAGGAGGCATAGGAGTAAAATATGTCGGTGGAATCTTCTGGAAGTAATAAGTGAAAGAAAACACTAAAGAGAACAAAAGAAATTATATTCAAGAATTGGGAGAGAATTAAAGATGCTGTAGCCTGTTTGAAAAGGCGACAGCTGGAAGAAAGGAAAGGGCCTAAACACATTCTAAGGTAGTCACTGCTGCGAGTTTTGCTTGAGGTACTCTGAAACTCAATCCAAGAGCCTCAGAAAACACCAGCTGGGATAAAACTGAGACACCGATGGCCAGGAATACCGAACTCAAACTTCCCAAAACAAAAGCCAAGAAAAAACTGGAACTATGCCAGAGGAGATGTATGATGGCTGGCTTTAATGTCAATTTGAAAATCGCCAGGAGGAGCCTCAACTGAGGGATTGTTTCTATAAGCTGACCTGTAAGTTGACTTATAGACAAGTGGGCCTGAGTGCTATAACACAGATGGTAAACACAGGTCTAGGAGAAAGCCAGTAGGGAGCATTCGGCCATGGCTTTTGCTTCAGCCCCTCTGGAGTCCGCCTCCAGTTCCTGCCTTGGCTTGCCTTGGTGACAGGCCATACCTGTGAGCCAGATACCCCTCCCCCACGCTGGTGCTCGTCAGTGTTTCATCACCGCGCCAAGAACAAGAAGTCATCTTATCTGTAGAGGAACCAAGACACAAACGACTTCGGAGTTCTCCTCCTGAATCAAGCGAGGCAGAAGAGAGTGCCGGGGAAACCATTAAGTGGGTGAGATGGAAAGACAAGAGTCTCACTCCGTTAGAGCTCTGCAGCCATTGAAACTATCCCAGAAGGACTTGGAGAATGGGTAAAATTATTTCCCTTGCTACTTCACAACTGTCATTTTGCTATTGTTACGAATCATAATGTAAATATCTGTGGTTTCTAACGGTCTTAGGTGACCCTCAAAGACCCCCATGCTGAGACCTGCTGGTGTAAAGGAAGGACTGTGAGAAGTTACATTTTGCATATTCCTAAGAGATCTAACACGTGCCATTTTGTTCAAATAATATCAAACTCTCACGTGGTGATAAAGAAAGCAGAAAAACAAACAAAAACCCAGGTACGTTCAGTAGGGATTTCCCATAGTGGTGCAGGGAGGCTGCCTGGGAGCTGAGCGTGGGTGAGCAGTGCCAGGATGGGGCGCCAGACCTCACTGTGTGATGTAGGGACAAGCCCCATCTCAGCCACTCCCACCCGCTTACAGCCTCAGCTTGCACAGCTGTACAGTGGGGCTTTTCATCAGGGAGGACTTAGGTCACACTGCACAGCCTGCTCACCGGCCTCACCTCTCAGTAGTCCAAGCTGACAGGCCAGCCTCCCAGCAGAACCCCCAAAAGTCTGCAGGGAGTGCTCAGCCCCGCCCCCGTGCCTGGCCTGGCCAATCACAGAGGAGTGTCTAGGACGCTCCCACTCCTCCCTAGGCAGCACCACTTCCCACCCTCTTCCTGCTCCTTGGTGCCCCCTCTGGCCGTGGCGAGTACTGCAGGTCGGAGGAGAGCGGGACCTGCATTCACTGCTGTTCTTACAACTCGCTGCAGAGGGAGCTGACCGCGACCACCAGCTACACACATTCCCCAGAACCCCCACACCCAAGTGGCTTCTCCGAGGAGCACCACAAGCCCAGGCACTGTTTTCCGTGGCCCTGAGATCCCATTCTGGGGTACTGAGACCCCGACTTGTTTCCTATATGGAAGTTTAAGATTAAGAGTGTCGTTCAGTGGTAGAACATACATGTAGTGCGTGCTGACTCCTAGACTTGCTGACCAGTACTAACCAATTAAATCTTATTTGAAAATGTAAGACACAAGAGTATCAGTCAAGGCATCAATGCATATGATTTTATTTTGAATTTACAGTAACATTTTCTCAATTAATTCCAACTTATGATCTGTTAAATATTCTGACAGCTTAAGGGGGTGGTCATTGAGAAGAGCAAGCTACAAAAACTAGAGGCAACACGGGCCGTTATTTCCTATTGTTTCCTCAGTCCACACACCATCAAAGACATGCATAGAAACGCCAAACTAGAGATGCCACATTTAGCTTGCTTCCTCGGTGTTCAGTGTGACCACACTGGGTGAGAGTCCTCAGAGAAAGAGCTCCTCAGCCCCACAGCAGTCTTCAGCAGTACGGCACGAAGTTTCGGGTTAAACACTGGACAGGAGGTGCCTATGGTTCAGGAATCCTGACCTAGGCATGCCTAGACCATCACCGACCCATCGCTGTGCCTCCACCCTGTCCTGAGAGGGGGCCAGGAAGTCTCAGAAATGTAGGAACTCACTTCCGGCTTCTGCCTGTGCCTGTCCTCCTCCCTTAGTGAGAGACTTCTGGGGAGATTAACAATTCTTTGGTCCGTTGTTTCACAGTTGTCTCTCTTCATAACAGCATGTCTTGAGGCTGGAGTTTGGAGTTCAGAGCTGGGGCATCAGTTCAGGGCACTAATTGCACTTACAGAGAGGATCTGGCTTCAGTGTCCAGCACCCATGCCTGGAGGCTTCACAGTTGCCTGTAACTCCAGCTCTAAAGGGATCAATGCCCTGCTTTCTTACAGCACCACCAGTCCCGGGCTCACACCACCCACAGTGAGTTGGGCCCCCACATTAATCATTAACCAAGGCAGGACAGTATCTCAACAGACTGGCCTACAGGCCACTCCTAGGAAGTATTTTTTAAATTAGGAATCCCTCTTCCTGTATGTCCAGGTTTGTGAAATCGACAGAAAACACCCTGCACACTATCTCACCTCAGAGACACTTACACATCTGTGCTCTTCGCTGCTCTTTGCACAGCAGGAAGGAAATGGAATCATCCTCGAAGACCACCAGCAGATGAATGGACAGGAAAACATATAGTACATATACACACTAGAGTTTTATTCATCTGTAAAAAAATGAAATTTGCAAGAAAAATGCATAGAACTTGTTTGGTCGGAAGCGTCACCTCAGCTTCCTGGCACCCCTTTATCCAAAGAGTCCAGAATGTTTGATTGGGGGTTTCACTCCAGCCCCCTGGCATCCATTTTAAAATATTTGGTAGAAAGTTCCATGTCAAAGCCCCCTCCCCCGGGAGTTGCCTTAGTCCAAACTCCACCTCCAAGAAAACCCGCCAAATGGTGACCCCTCCCCAGGGAGGGTCAAGACCACTTCCACAGGCTGTTTAAACTGCCCCCCAAGAGAATGAACATGTGGTCTCCTCTTTTCCCTCTCGGGTGGTTGTTTAGATACCTCCACACACACCCCGTGCTTTGGGGGGGGCACCCGGGAGCGTTAACATTCATTAAACTTGGGCATCTTTTAATTTGGTTTGATTTGGTCTGATTGACTTATTGCGTAGGCGGAGAGGTTTGTCGGTCCGAGAAAATATTTAACAGAAGTGTAAGTCATTTTCTTCAGCGAGGTAACCAAGACTCAGAAAGCAAGTACAGCAGATCCTTGCTCTCACGGGAACCCAAGCTTCTAATTGTCACAGGGTCGCACACACATGGGAGTGAGTGTGCAGAGGCTAGGAAACAAGAAGAGATGTATGCCAGCGCGAGGGGGAATACTAGTGATGGAAGGGTACCATAGAGAGTGGGGCCAGGGAGATGAGGAAGAGGAAAGGCAGGAGGATCAACTAAAGCTAAGTATATATGAAAAGGTCAAGAGCAAATACATTACTTTGTGTGTTAATTTAAAAATTAGTTAAATAAGTTGGGGCTAGAGAACTGGTCTAGCAGTTACAAGAACTGGCTGCTCTTGCAGAAGACTCAGATTCAGTTCCCAGCAGCCACATGGCAGCTCACAAGCATCTGTAACTTCCAGGGGAGGCCCTCTTCTGGCCTCTGCCAGCACTGCGTGCTCACACACACACACACACACACACACACACACACACACACACACACACACTTCAGCCTGTCCCTTTAAATCTAGCAAGGCTTCTTCTGTCTTTTGCTGTGCTCTCTGCCCCTCACCCCCAGCCTTGGCCATTTCCTGTTCTCTCTACCCACAGAGTGACCCAACCAGTGGTTTCCCTGCACTCTCCATTATGATCACTACTCTACCTCACTCCGCTTTGTCTAAAATGATGGTTTTCAGGGTGTGCCTTTCCCTGGGAGACTCCGTTTTGAGAGTGCAGGATGATTGCGGCCTGGCAGAGACAGACTCCGCCCCATCTGTCAGTTCCACTCACCCAGCACAGACTGATAAGTGACTTATTCAGGGGTGGAGAGGGAGCCGACCTAGACGTTTATTGGGTGGGGGCAAATGAGACAGTAGGAGCACAAGACTGTGTTAAAATCTTATCAGGGAAACAAGGACCCGAAAATTACAGGACACACCACCCTGAGGAAAGTCTATAACTCACTCACCTGGACCTAATAAAGTGAAGGACAAGCCTGTTCATTAAACTACTTATGTCCTAGTCACATTGGAGGCAGTGTTCCCTTTGTTAAAATCTACTTTGTGGCTGGACACCTTTAATCCCAGCACTCGGAGGCAGAGGCAGGTGGATCTTTGTGAGTTTGAGGCCAGCCTGGTCTACAAGAGCTAGTTCTAGGACAGGCTCCAAAGCTACAGAGAAACCCTGCCTCGAAAAAAAAAATCTACTTTGTATAATTCATATTTCATAAGCACGTTTATTAGTAAACCCTTTATAGCTTCAGTGTTAATATTTCCAAGTATCTCCCACCTCAAGAAAAGCTATGGTCACCTGAGAAGAGAGTACCTCAATTGAGAAAATGCCTCCATAAAACTGGCCCACAGGCAAGTCTGTGGGGGCATTTTTTAAATTAATGATTACTATGGGAGGGCCCAATCCATTGCAGGTGCTATCATCCCTGGGCAGGTGGTCCTGGAGGGCCCAGTCCATTGCAGGTGATATCACCCCTGGGCAGGTGGTCCTGGAGGGCCCAGTCCATTGCAGGTGCTATCACCCCTGGGCAGGTGGCCCTGGAGGGAATGGAAAGCAGACTGGACAAACCATGAGGAGCAAACCAATAGGCAGCATGCACTCATCCATGACCTTCATCCAGGTCCTGTCTCCAGGTGCCTGACTTGAGTTCTTGCCCTGACTTCCCTGCACATTGGACAGTCTGTAAGATGGAGTAAAACCTTTCCTCTCCAAGTTGCCTTTTTTGTTATGGTATTTTGTCGCAGAAATAAAAACCCTAGCTAAGACAGTATGTATAAATTTATATTTATTGTGTGGTATGATATGAGGGTTACTATATGTGATGAGTATACCCCCAAAAATGATGCCCTTTAGACATGAAAAAATAGCTTCGTCAGGAACCCCACTATATCCAAGGCTGCACCTGATAACCAGAATCCAGTGACACCACTCACTCAAGATAACCAGACCCTGAACTGCATAAGAGGAGAATCTCACATTGCCTACTTGACGGTCTCTAAGCAGGGACCAAGAGCAATGTATTGTTCTTCACATCTTCAGGACAACTGGGGACATTGGAGAGATGCCACCTTGATCTGCTCTGCAGCTGGAGAGTCTGGCCCTTAAGACTTGATGTGACCTTGGCTAAGATCTGTCACACTGGTGAGCAGCCTTGGGGAGGCAGGCTGAGGACAGTAGTTAGGAACTTGGAGTGTGGGTGTTGTGTAATGACCCTCAGCCTAGCTATGTGTAACTATGTCTCTTGCTCAAGACACTTTAAGTAATTAAGACTGAAATAAAAGAGTTTGCCAGATCACCAGGCAGATGCAGTTTTCTAGCCAATCCCTGCCACTGGGCCTGCTGAGAAGACTGTTCGGGAGACTCCTGGGCCTTCCTCGGCAACTGTTCATCCGGCCTTGAAGAAAGGAAACTGTTTCTCCCTGCAGTTTCACTTTCGATTCTTCAGAAAGCCTGGTTTGGTTTCCCCAGACTGGCTGGCTGCTGAGCTGAGGAGCGGAGGGAGGAGAGAGACATCCTGGAGTCCAGCCCTTCTCCACCCAGGAAGCAGAGACGAGTCTCTCCATCCGCGGTCTCCTTCCCCAGCGTTTATCTGAGGAGAGCTGAAAACTTCTCCCTGAGCAAAAGCACAGAAGATTCACTCCAAGGGATGGATTCAACCCCCGACCTATACAGGACTCCTGGGGACAGGCTGGACCACTTCCTAGAACACAGCTTGCAGCCCCAGAGGGACTGGAAAGAGGAAGGGCAGGATGCCTGGGAGAGAATTGAGGGGTTCCTTCGGGACCAATGCTTTCGTGATGAGCTGCTTCTGGGCCAAGAAATCAAGGTGCTTAAGGTGGTAAAGGTGAGCACAAATGCTCCTGGGTTCAAATCCCATCTCTGCCCTGTGGGGTTAGTGACCTTGAGAGATGGGACACATCACCCCTTTGAGCCTCAGCTGCCTCCTCTTTAGTTGTGTTTATTATAAGCAATAAATGGACAAAGCATAGAAAAGGCTTTTGTGCGTAAAATTAGTCTTGCAAAGCTGAAGGACAGAGGTGGTAGTGAGAACTCGGGATTCTAACTGGAGCACAGTCACCAGTTTCCATAAAATGTGTATGTGCCTTTCCTTGCTTAAGAAATACGACTTTACCTCTGAGATCATAAAGGAAACCTATTGTTCTCCTAAGTTGGTGCCATTGGTTATGTTAGAAACTTCCTAGCAAGACAGTGCTTGGTAGACTCAGTGGGACTCCAGAGACCTGGGGAAGTAAAGCAGCATCTACTTAGAAAGCGTCCTTTCTGCCAAAAAAGCACAAACTTTCAACACATCCCCTTCGATCAAGATTGTTTGGATCAGAAATGTGGATGTTCTTCAATTTGCTAAAATGAAAGACATCTTACATTAACTGGAGTAAGTCAGGCTTTATCTGGGAACCCTGAGCCATGCATGGCCGCAGAGGTTAGAAAGTACTTTGGCCTATGAAAAACCTAAACAGACAATTGACATCAAAGATTAGTGAGAGCTGTCAGCAAAACGGCTTTCGAGATCGAAACTGAAGCTGCTACAGCTTCCTCAAAAGCTACAACGCATCCTTTTGTGTTCTGGCCTCCAAACCTCTGACGCGGGGCTGGCAGCTACCAGGTCTAGCATTCCATCAACCACTTTGCTTCTGGGACCTGACCAGAGCAGGGTGTGGCAGCCCCCACCTGTAACCCCAGCACTCGGGAGGTTGAAGCAGGAGGATTACCAGGTTACAACTGTCAGGCCTGTCTTGGCTACCTAGTGAGGCACTGTCTAGGGGAAGAAGGAGGCGCTGAGATTTGTGCCCTCTCATCTTGTTTTAAAACACAGCATTGAGTTTCAGCATTGAGTCATAGCTTTATAACAGTGATTTGTTTTAGGCTGGGGATGTAGCTCTGAGGTTGATACGCTGTTTGTCTTGTATGGTGGTTTCCAACCATCTATAACTCTAGTTCCAAAGGACTCACACCCTCTTTTGGCCTCTGGGGACAACAGGCACACATGTGGTGCACAGACATACACGCAGGCGAAAAAAACAACAAGAAACAAAACAAAAAAAATACACATAAAAAGTATTGCTTTTTTTGTTTAAGTTTGAGGTTTCAGAACATTTGGATTTCTCAGTTTGGGACTAGGGATGCCAAAGCAAAGGTCTCCATAATGGGGACAGATGGCTTTTCTTTTGTGTGTATGTGTTTTTGAGAGAGGGTTTCTCTGCTTAGCTTTGATTGTCCTGGAACTCATTCTGTAGAGCCGACTGACCTCAGATTGATGTAGACCCACCTGCCTCTGCTTCCTGAATGCTGGGGTAAAAGACTTGTACCACTGCCACCCGGCCCAATGACTTCTTTTAAGGGTTGTGTAGGGAACTTACCATTAATGCTTACCTCTCAACCCCCAAACACCAAAACTCAGGATAGGTCAATTTAGCAGTGTCTCATTCACAGGGAGGCTCCTCGGGAAAGGGGACAACGCTGAACCACAGATCTGACCAGGATATGGTTCTATTCCTGAGCTGTTTCTCCAGTTTCAAACATCAGGCAAGACACCGAGAACTCATCATCAACTTCATTGAGAACAAGCTGCTTCACTGCAGGAAAAGCCTGGCCTACAACATCACTGTGGATAAACACAGAGAGGGAAATCGGATCCCTCGCTCCCTGACCTTAAAGGTCCAGTCCAGGAAGAGTGACGACATCATTCGGATGGATGTTCTCCCGGCTTATGATGTTTTGGGTAAATCCAGTGGTGGGTTGTTGGGGAATATTATGTTAGGGTGTGTTCCTTTTGTTTACGTTGTATTTGTTTAACTCTGTGAAGCTGTGATATTTTGCCTGTCTAGAACACCTGATGGTCTGATAAAGCTCTGAAAGGCCAATAGTAAGGCAGGAGAAACGATAGTTGGGTCTGGTAGCCAGAGAGAATATATACAGGGAGAAATCTGGGAAGGGGAGCCAGAGGAGGAGGAGAACATCAGAGAGCAGCCATGTAGCTGCACAGCAACCCATGGAGTAAGAAAGAGTGAGATTTACGGAAGCGAAAAGCCCAGAAGCAAAAGGTAGATGGGATAATATAAGTTAAGAAAAGCTGGCAAGAAACAAGCCAAGCTAAGTCCATGTGTTTATAACAAAGAATAAGCCTCCATGTGATTTGTTTGGGAGCTGGGTGGCAGGCCCCCCAAAAGAGCAAAAAGTTAAAAAAAAACCATCATACTACTACAGTGGGTTGACTTCAGAGAAATGGTTTTGGGGTCTCCTCTTTCTGGGAGAGGGCAGAGGAAGTAAAAATCATAGAGTTTGCTCTTTAGTGGGGAGGTGGAACTGGGCATATCCTGAGAAAATGTATGTCCCTCCATAAATAGATGGGTTCCCATGTCCCAGTGTTGCACGGGGAAAAGGGATTTATCAAAATGAATTCGTACCCACCCTCTGGGAAGCACCAGGTCAAACAACCTTCTAAGGCATTCTAGAGTCAGCCAGAACTCAAGTCAAATCCTCTTTAAAACAAGGCTCTCGTCCCTTAGCATTTTATACTTTGTGTGTGTGATAATGTTACGGAGAGTCATGGAAACTGACAGTACCTGCCCACATGTGAGTTACAAAAATGGCAAATTCCCATGGTTGCCTTTAAATTCCCTTCTTTATGGAGGCGATCTGAGGGTTCTACAAGCTTGACTGTGACCCCCATGCTCAGGAAGCCAGGGCAAGTGGGTCATAAGCCCAGCGGTAGCCTGGGATACACAGAGAGGCCCTGCCAAGGAAGGACAGAAGGGAGAGAAGGAAGGGGGAGGGAGGGAGGAATGGAGGGGGATGAAAGAGGGGATGGAGAGAGTGTTGAAGGGGAATGAAGGAGGGGAGGCAGAGAGGGAGGGTTGAAGCCTGTTAAGGAGGGGAGGGAGGGACAGGGTAAGGGATGAAGGGGCGGGGGGAGGATTGGATGGGGGTGAAGGAGAGGAGGAAGGGTTAAAGCCTGTGAAGGAGGAGAGGGAGGGAGAAAGGGTTGAAGGGGGATGAAGGAAGGGAGGAAGGGAGGCTTTCCTGTCTTTCCCATCTCAAAAGCTACAGTTTCCTCACCAGATAACTTTCTCCTCCCAGGATCCTTTTCCCGAGACTTGAAACCAGACCCAGGAATCTATGAAGAGCTAATAAAGAGTAGGGGCTACCCTGGCGAGTTCTCACCCAGCTTCACAGAGTTGCAGAGACATTTTGTGAAAAGCCGTCCGGTTAAACTGAAGAACCTCCTCCAGCTGGTGAAGTTCTGGTACCTGCAGGTAAGGGCTGGGAGAATAGGGAGGGGAGAGTGGGCACAGTCGGGCATTTTTTTAAAGAGTGGAAAAAAATACAGGGCTGGGGATGTTTTTTGTTGGCAGGGAGTTTGCTTGGGATTCACAAGGCCCTGGGTTCGGTCCTCAGTACCACCAAGAGAGATGGAGCCGGGATGAGAAAAGTGGATAAGAGGCAGGATAAACAGTGAATAAAACTGGATAAATGGAGTCTGTTCATGTCCAGTGCCCTGAACAGTATCAGAGCCAGGCATTATTGTGGCTATGGTGTTTGTGTCTTGCTTAGAGCCTCCTCCTTCCAGTGACACCTTCCCCAAGGGCAGCTAAATGCTTACTAGTAAGAACACACAGACGTGTGGCATTTTGATAACAATAATAAAGAGACCACTATGAAGTACTATGTCCCATGATGATGTGGGATGTCCTTCTGTATATGTGTTGCTTTTATTGGTTGATAAATAAAGCTGTTTCAGCCAGTGGCTTAGCAGAGTAAAGACAGGCAGAAATCCAAACAGAGATATATATAGAAAGAGTAGGTGGAGTCAAGGACACAGATGCCAGAACCTTACTGGTAGGCGCCAGACTCATAGTGATACACGGAATAGAAATGGGTTAATTTAAGATGTAAGAACTACCTAGAAATACACCTGAGTCATCGGTCAAACAGTGTTGTAACTAATATAGTTTCTGTGTGATTATTTGGGTCTGGGCAGCAAGGAAATGAAAAAGTAGCCTCTGTTTACACCATGATCTAAGCTGTATCTGCCACGTGATTTGCCCACCCAGTCTTTCTAGCTAATTCCTAATGGGTGTGTCTTTACCCTCATTTTGGAGATGAGAAAACTGAGCTGAGAGGTCAAAAGTAGAGCTGAGGTTTGAAAAGTGTGCTTGGCCCTAGAATTTGTGCTCTTTGGCAGCCACAGACGTCTTCATAACAGCATTCTTTCCGGTTATCTGCATATTGCAAAGGGCGCATTATAAAAACAAACAATGTCTAAAAATGCATAAGGAAGACACTGAAATTCACACGCAGTCCCAGGGCAAACCAGTAACAATGCAGTGACTGCTTTTCCACATTTAGCTTTTGTCTGTATTTACGCGGCTCACACTAAAAGATTAGGTAAGCAGGATCACGCCATCTCACTGCGTTTGTGGTCTCCACCCTTTAAACAAACATGCCGTTTGTTGACCTTTGGCATGGAATGTGAGAGCACCATCTATTTGTGTCATGTGCACACTTCCCTTTGTCATTTCCTCCTCAACTGTAAGACCGCATGAATTGCAGATATTTGCCAATCTTCCCATCGGTGCTGCACATGATTTCATGGACTTACCATCCACCTGCTGGCTCTAAGTAGGCCAACTCTAAGAACACAGTGGACTGGATAGATGGCTCACCAGTTGAGAGCATGTACTGCTCTAGCACCAGACCCAAGTTCAATTCCCAACACCCACACTGGGCAGCTTACAACTACCATAACCCAGCTACAGGGAATCCAATGCCCCCTTCTGGTCCCCAAAGGCACTGCACTCACATGCACATACCCAATCACAGACACATTTACATATAATTTAAGAACATAGTGATTTCCTTTTTTGCAAATTGTGTGTATTGTGTGTGAAGTTTGTGTGTGTGTGCACTTGAGTGCATGCATGTGTCTGTATATCTGTGTGTATACATGTGTGTTTGTGTATGTGTGTGTGCATATGCGTGCGTGTGTGTGTGTGTGTGTGTGTGTGTGTGAATTTATAGCCTTATAGCCACTTAAATTTTTTTTATACTTTTGGAGGGATTTTGAGACAGGGTTTCTCTGCATAGCTTTGAAGCCAGCCCTGGAATTCGCTCTTTAAACCAGGCTGGCCTCAAAGTCTCAGAGATCTGTCTGCCTCTGCCTCCTGCCACCACCGCCTGGCTGAACTTCTTGTATATGACATGACTTTGGTGATGCTTTTATTTTCTTCCAAATGACTAATAATTCACACTTTGAATTATGTATCCTTTTCTCACTGAACTAAAATACAACCTTTGTAAAAAAAAAAAAAAAAAACACTAAATCGACAAATCTAGTGGGAACTAACTCTGAGCATCTGTTCTGTTGCACTTGAGTGGTTTCCTTTTTAAGTTCTGAGGGACTGAACCCAGGACCTTGGGCTCGCTAGAGAAGCACTCACCCTCTAAGCTCTATCCCTAACCCTTGACTATCGTTTATTCTTATGCCAAAAACTACTGTTTTTGTTACCAGGTAGAAAGTGAGGACTGACACCCAAGGTTGGCCTGTGACCTGCACATGTGTGGCCAGCACACCCCCTACACATACATACAATACTCATACAAGAGAAAACTCACTGGGGGCCAGGCACACCGTGCACACCTGCAGTCCCAACACATAGGAGGCTGAAGCAGAAGAACTGTAAGTTTTAGGCTAGCCTCGGCTACACAGCAAGACTCTCTCAAAAATCACCTGGATTTTAAATAGAATCTACTCTTGTTGTTTTACTCAATAAACATGGCATCAAATTGTCTTCTGAACACTTGTCATTAAACTCAGGGAATGGTGCAACTCTCTGCTGTCGTCAGAGCAGTCCCTTCCCCCAGGACACAGTAGCTGGCTGCCACAGGCTCATGACCAGGCTAAGGGCGGAGAAGAAGTGGCAGTGGGGAGTACCCAGCCCCACGTGGGACATCTCTGCCCCACGTCTACAAGGCTGAGGAAGCACTGTGGACGAGGAGGCAGGGGTCTGAGCCGGAGATCAGGGGGACGGCTGTGAAATGGTGTCTCCTGGACATGCCAGACTCCCTGAGCTCAGGCTCACACAGCTGTGCGCCTGACGCCGGAGCAAGACTGAGCCAGTCAGCATGGGCGCCAGTGGGGAAGAGCCGCTGGCTGCCGCTGGCTGGAAAAGCAGAGCTAGTTTTCTCCTCAGGAATGTGGTTGGTGGACGCCCGGCATCCATGCACACAAGGGCTGCTCCGACTGAACTTCATGGGTTATAGAGAAAATAAAAAGAAGGAAAGAGGAGGAGGAAGATCTGAGGGGGTAAGAAGTTGAAAGGGGGTGAAGGTGGATATGATCAAAAAATATTGTATATAGCTATGGAATTCTCCAAGGATATATAAACAAATAAAATAAAAACTGCCATAAATTTCTTAATTAATTTAGGGGGAATTAAACATTTGATGACATTATTTCCCTTTCTTCTCTCATTTTATTCTGTCTTGAGATGTCTGTATGTTTTAGATTTTTCCAGTTATTTACTGTATTTACTATGTGGTAACATTGCCTTCTCCATTCTAACTGAAAAACATGGATTGATATGCAGATGGTCTCCCTAGGTCCTTCTATTTCATGGCTGTGTCACATCACATAAAGCAACAGAGGAACTCAAAAGTTCTTAGAACGTCAAGAACATATTCTCTCTCTCTCTCTCTCTCTCCCTCTCTCCTTCCTTCCTTTTCCCTCCTCCTGCCTTCTCCCTCCTCCCTCCCTCCTCCACCACCTTTCTTCACGTTTTGCCCCCCTTTTTCCAGTACCCGAGACATAAAAATAGAGGAGTAACATTGCCCCCAAAATATTCACTGGAGCTACTGACCATCTACGCCTGGGAAATGGGTACAGATAGCAGTGAAAACTTCAATTTGGATGAAGGGTTTGTAGCCGTGATGAAGCTCCTCAGAGACTACGAGGACATCTGTGTATACTGGACTAAGTACTACAATTTCGAAAACCATGTCGTCAGAAACTTTCTCAAAGAACAGCTGAGGAGAGACCGGTGAGTATCTCAACCATATTATTTATGGCTTTAAGGAATAGAAGCCCTGACTGAAGTGGCTTGGAAAAAGAAAAGGACTCAAGTGGCTTTTGCAACTGAAAACATTCAAAGGTAAACTTCAAGGGTGGCTATGTCACCAAGGTCTCTTTCTGTGAGTTGTTCAACCCTGCTCTTCCCAGGCTTTATCCCTTCAAGGGATAAAGGTCACAGTGGTTCTAACCTTCTCCTCTACACACCCAGAAAGAAAAGCAGCCACTAGCAGAATATCATCAAGTCGCGGGCCCACAGAGATGACTCTGTAGCCTGAGCGGGAGGGAGCAAAGGCAATGACATCAAACTGCTTACAACACCCGCAGATGTCAACCAGGGAAGTGGAGGGGGCATCAGGAGTTCCCAGCTTATCTTTCTCACCACAGATGAGCTTCCCAAGCCTCAGATTTCTGTCAGCTGCAGTAGCAAGAGATAAACAACAGTAGCCTCTGGGCAGAAATGGTTCCCCCTTCCAGCTGTTCTCAAGGTCCAAGAAAAAGCAATCTGTTGTTGCTTCTTTTCCCTTTGCCCTTCCAGAGCAGCAGGTGGGGGGTGGGGACAGCTGCACCCAAGACAAAGAGTCTTGGAAGAACACTTTGAGACACATGTTTGGGTTTAAAATTGTGGGAGTTGTGGCTCTGGAGTCAGCTTTTTAGGGAGCTTAAATATCACATGACAATTTACCATTATAATTGTTAGGAATTTTTCCTAATGCCAGCTCTGCCAACGCAAAATCCCAATCAGGCCAAATTAAGAAATATCCAGGTTTAATGGGATTCCTGTGCTCTCAGGTGGCCCAGAGGGGGAAACCAGAGGCCACATGTGACCACCAGGAGGAAGGAAAAGGGACCACTGTTTCTCCTTTGGGAGCTCACATATCCAGGGAGGGGTCAGGACCTGGAATGCGGGGATTTGGAGTCCAGACCAATACAACTCTCAGGCCTGGGGGCTGGGATGGGTGTGAGGGGCTGGGGGCTGGGATCTGTGCTCCCAACTTAACACTAATGTGTTTTATGATTTCACAGACATGAGTGCCAGAGGCCAGCACCCTGACCTTAACACAGACCTGCTTCCATCTCTCCCCCAGCCCCATCATCCTAGACCCAGCTGACCCCACCAACAATTTGGGAAGTAGAAAAGGATGGGACCTGGTGGTCAGAGAAGCTTCCTACTGCCTGAGGCAGGCCTGTTGCCAGACTGAAGACCCCAGCGGGAGCTGGGATGTACCGGTACAGTATAGTCTCAAGATCAGCACTCACAGTGACACTCACAGGGAGTACCTGCAGCTCATCCCTCAGCACCCATAAGTCCCAAGGCAGGCAACACATTTAGCTATCACAGTCTACTTCTCCTCTACAGACATCTAGGCCTCAGGTATTTGACCTGTAAGAAGGGCAGGCAACCTGCCCTGCCCTGTAGTCAATACTGAGATAGTCAAAGAATTTACTCGCAGCCATTGGTGGGTTATCAATGTGGGCTTTTTGCTATTTAAATAGTAAATGTGAAACGTTTTTTAAAAAACGAAAGCTCCTACAACCCACTGCAGACAACAGACCATCCACTCAGCCTTCCCGTGGATGGCTTTGCTCCCCTAGGTCACAGCTATCTGTGCACTAAGTCAGAATCCAATGCTGAGGAAGCTGTTTTCCCGACCTGCTAAACCCACATAAATTCTGTCCCTTGACCCACTTTTCATCTTCTGCAGGAAAATTCAGACTCTGTCCTCAAAGGTGGCCCCACAGCAAGTGAAGCAAAGCAGACAAACAGGATCTGACAGGGACCTGCCACCTGGCCATCAAGTCCCAGTGGCTGAGAATGTCTCCGAACCAAGGGACTCTTGGGAAGCAAGCAAAAACCAAACAAACATAACCTACCTACATCTCCTTCCATCTCAATTCCCAGTTTCTCAGAAATCCCATCTCCCAGGCAGTCACTTGTCAACCTCTTGTCCCCACTCCTGAAATAGGGCCTACACTCAGGAGTACATGCCCGTGTCTCTGTGTGTTTTCGTTTTACTTGTTATTTTTCAATGGATTGTCCCTTTACTGGATTGTCTTACAGACAGTTCCCTAGCCATCCATACAGATCCAGAAGACGTCACCCTGTAACATGGAGTCTAAATCAGGGCACTTTTGAGCATGACATGGGGTAATATTGATGATGCCAGCTCAAGCGGCCCTATACTAGGATTGTGCCAAGCAAATACGAGAATCAAACCTGTTTCTGTCACCTCTCTGTGGCTGTGATAAACACCATGACCAAGGCAACTTACAGAAGGGAGGGTTTGTTTGCACTTTCAGGTCCACAGGGACGAGTCTTCCATCGTGGCAGGGAAGTGTGGCAGCAGCAGGCGTGGGGTTGGAGCTCACAGCTTCAACGATAAGCAGGAGGCCAAAACAGTGAGCAAAAATTGTTGGGGGCTTTTGAAACCCCCAAACCTGCCCCCAGTGATATGCTAGTACCCCCACAGGGCCTTCTAAACCCTCCTCAAACAGGTCCACCAACCAAGAACCATGACTGACGAGGGTTAGTAGATCGTGCAATCTGCCAGATGCAAACCATCTTTTTAGCAAATATGTCAGCATTCTATGACCCTGTGGTGGAATTTTTAGGACCTGTCCAGACTTTTGCTGTGGCAGTGGGTACCCTTGACCAGTCATCCTAATGTCAGGCATAAACATTAAATTACATCACTGCAATCCCTAGGCTTCCATAAAGACAACACTGTTGTGTGCCCACGACGGGTGAAGATCCTGCGTGGTTTCATTTAGAGACCAGTTGTTGCTCCAGTTTGAGTAAGTCAAGGAACACAGTGTGACTGAGTGGGACTCCAAGCCTAGGGTGGCCAAGCAGCTTTCCTGTTGTCTGACATCACTGCTCGGCATCTCCCAGTTTGTCTCAGTAGATGGTAAATTCTATCAGGAACTAGAAGGAAGAAGCTCTATAGAAAACAAACCGTTCTTAACATGCAGATGCCCTTGCTCTTTCTTACCTCTCTTGCAGCCAGCACGGGACATTCAGGTGACAGTGAAACAAAGAGGAAAAGAGAAATGGAGCCTCTGTGTAGGCCCCTACAGCCCCATCAGGAAGATGAAGGCAAAGATCAAGAAGACAAATGGCACCTGCGGGGAGCTACGCATCTCCTTCCAGGAACCACAAGGGGAGAGGCAACTGCTCAGCAGCCGGAAGACCCTATCGGATTACGGAATATTCTCTAAGGTGACTGTCCAGGTGCTGGAGACATTTCCTCCTGAGATCCAGGTCTTTGTGAAGGATTCCAGTGGCCAGAGCAAGCCTTATGCCATCCACCCTGATAATACCATCTACGACCTGAAGGAGATAATCGAAGATGCTGGAGGGCCTTGTACAGAGGATCAGGTACTGATGTTGAAGGATGAGGAACTGGAAGATGATTGCAGCCTTTCAGAGCTACAGATCAAAGACTGTGACACCATCCAGCTCAGTAGGGTGGTCTAATCCTAGTCTGGCTATGAATGATATCAACACCTATAGTCTTATGCTTCCCCACCTCATCCCTTTACCCAGATGCTAGATTCTCTCTGTAGCTTAAATAGCAACACATCCTCTTGCTTAAAACCCTCCTGTGTTTTCCCATACATACAGAATGAAGTTCAAGTTTCTTTGCTTAATATTCAGTCTTATTTAATATAATCAAGGTGAGCCCTACTTACTTGTCCTTCCCCACTCATTGCACACCAGTTTCCCAAATACTCAAAACTCACGCTGATGCTGAGTCACGCCTCCATCACTTTCCCCTTGACCCGTGTTTTCATCTTTCAAGACTCAGACTTGTAAGCCCCTGAATCTCAAAGCACAGCTCTCAGATCAACAGAATCACTATCACTCCAGGAACCTCTTAGATAGAAAAATTAACCCAAGCCAGATATTGCCCTGAGACTTGCAGTCAGTGTTTTGACAAGCCCCCCACGTTACTGCAATACATGCTCAAGTTTGAAAGGACTGCCGTACGGCCGTGCAGCTGGCTGAGTCACCCTGTGTGCCTGTCTTCTCTCTCCATCCACAGCAGACTTCTGTGAAAGGAAGTAGGATAGTAATCATGTTGTTTTGTTGGAACTATCTCTCTAGTCTAATGGAACTTGATTTTCCTGAATGCCTAATGCCTTGGCCCTTGTGGTCTAGAATGGTACCAATTCAGTGCAAATGTTTGACATGTGCCTGCTGAATAAATAAACGAACCAAAGAACGATGTTGAATCCTTCAATATTGTCTTTATTGTGTGTGATGCCATTTTAGAGCCCACATAGTTTCAGGTGCCCCCAGCCCACATGTCATTCTCTGAAGATGCACCCAAGTGACCTTTACAAACCTAAGACTGATGGGCAGATATGGTCTTCCTCTGTCTAAACCCACTTGGACCAAATGTGATAAGGGTAGACTCCACCCATTGGCTATTCTTAGCAATCACACATTTTAATCTTGGAAAGTAGGACTTTGTACAGTAAACTTCTGGGACAGTCAGGATTGAAAGAAGCTAAACAGTCAAGAACAGATCTACCCAAGCCCTTACAGAAAGAGTCATTCGCCCACAGAATAGACCACACACAGCAAGAGACAGAAGCCAAAGCCTGTACTCACGCCTAGAGAGAGGCTACATGAGTTGTCTGTCCCTCCTCTCTCCCAGACTCTCCTTGTACCTTTTCATCATCCGCATGTCACTGAATAAATCCAAGTGGGGCAACTTTTCTTCTCTGAGACCTCTGTTTCAGCAGCTCAGTTCAGCTCACTTATCTGTCCCTCAGCACACGCCCAATCCCATGCACCCGTGTGGCCTTTATACCAAGAGTATCTATAGGCAATGTCGTTTGACTGTCTTCACAGCTGCCTTGGAGTTGGATGGACTTGTAGGAATGGCAGCACTTCTACATTTTACAGATGGGAGGGAAGAAAAAAAAACCACAAAGCTTAAAATATAAGAAATCATCCAGGAGGTAGGAATGCATGCCTTTAATCCCAGTACCATGGAGGCAGAGGCAAGTGGATCTCTGAGTTCAAGACCAGCTTGGTCTACAGAGTGAGTTCCAGGATAGCCAGGGTAACACAGAGAAATCCTGTCTCGAAAACAGTTGGGCAGACAGACAGACATCCAGAAAGACAGAATATAGGAAATTATGTTTAAACAGAAGCTGAGGAACAGGAACCAACATAGGCTTTTGGGGGAGCATCCGGCCTCTCCTGTGTCTCATGGAGATACTGTTCTCTCCTACTGCTCTGGCCTCGCGTGGCACACTCCAGGAGCCTGGTGTCATCATCCTGCTAGCCTCCTCCAATTCTCAGTAATCCTGTTGACACCAGTGACTTTACCCTCTGGTCTTGGCTGATTGGCGAGGGAAGATCACCTGATCCAAGATAGACTCAGTCCCTTGCCTAGGCTAAGGCAATCAAACTATGGATTCTACAGACTGGGGATTATTATTTCCAGAGCCTTTCAGTCTACTAGGACCAGCACAGACCACACACCGTTTATTTCACTACCACAACAGACTTAGATTGGTAATCATTGCCCTATTTGCTAGCCAAGAGAACAGAAACATGTCTCCTAACGGCTGACACACCAGTATGTATGTCCATTCAGAGATGGTGGCCACCAGCACCACATGATGCTACTGTCTTAGAGAACCTCGGCTCTCCCTGCCTGACCCCTGTGCTCCTCCTCCAGTCACCACCAGCCTACGAACTGGATCTCTCCTCTCAATCCTGACTTGTGTTATTTCCCCTGCCCAGGATGAAGGCTTGGATGATGCAGAGGCTGAGACCATGCACTGCACTTGAACTGAGCCCAGGTTGATTTCCAGCACCCACATTTGGCAGTTTACAGCAGCCTACAAGTCAAACTGCGAGCAACCCACAATAAACTTTTCTAGCTTCCAAGGGCACGCGCGTGTGCGCGCGTGCACGTGCACACACACACGCACACACAAGTACACCACAGACAACTGAAAAGTGAAAGTAAATATAGCAGCCACCAGTTACTTTTCTTTCCAAAGTTCTCCTACCATCTTCTAGACAGGCCATAGAAGGGGCTCTAAAGAGCTGTGTCCTCTCTGATGTTGAGGATTTCCTTACCTTTCGTTCTATGCTGGAGTCAAAGCAACAAAAACAGAGGGGAGATGTTGACAGTAGATCCTGTTTTCTCTCAATAGCCTTCCTAGCTTTCCTTCCTAGCAATGGAATTTTAAGCCCGATACATTGTTAAAAACTAAAAACTATTTCCGGGTCTTCCTTGTGACTGAGTATAACCATGAGATTAAGTCCCAGCCAGTAGAGTTCATTTACATTGTATGCATACATGTTTACCTTCAAATTTATATTTGTCTGCTGGACCCAGAATTCCTAGAAGATGATGCCCTCCTATTTTGCTTGTCTTGGTTCTTTTTTTTTTTTTTTGGTGGGGGTGGCAGGGAGGGTAACTGTGTTACCATGTGTCACGTGATATGACAATATGCGGATGTGTTGATGAACCTGTTTGTGCAAATGGGTGCAGACAGTGGAACACCATGACTCTCATGGAAAGGTCAGAGGGCAACCTTACAGTGTTGGTCCTCAATTTCCATTTTGTTTTGGAGACAGGATCTCTTCCCCACTGCTCAAGCTAGGCTGGATGGGCTGTGGGCTTCTGGAGAGTGTCCTGTCTCCGCATCCCTCTCTGGGTATAGGCTCTGGGATTATAGACCCTGTGTTGCTACCTTCATCTTTCACGTAGGCTCTAGGATCCGTCAGCACTTACACCCATTGAATCATCCTCAGAGCCCTGCCTCCTGTTTTACGCTGGGAGAAGAGGAAGGAGAAACATTGACTATAAGACACTGACAAAAATTTCTGTGAAAGTCTCTGGCATTGAGATGGACTAGGGATGAAGTTGCTTTCTTCCAAGATGCTCCAGCAGTCCCAAGGGGGAAAAGAGCATAGTTCACAGACCCAGGGACCTGGCTGCTCTGTCCATGTGTGTGGAGATAAAGTGTGAGGACCTTCAGGGAAGGAGTGGAAGGCGCTCAGGACCTGTGGGAGCCGCGGAAACCTGAGCTGGAACGAGCCTGCAGCTAGCAGGGGACCCGGGAAGAACCCAGTGACTTGGATCTAGCGCCAGTGAGAAATTAGATAAGGAAACACTGAGATTTCAGGGAGGAACCTCAAACAATGGGCCTTCCGTTTCCTCTCTCCCCCATGCTTACTTCTTTTCTCCCCAGCCAGGGACCCACACCTCTGTGGACACCTTCAGTTTCCCGACCATTTGTGCTCACTGTCCACTTGTTCTTTAAGATTCTGGATTATTCAGGGTCCCCTAAAGGAACAGAGCAGAAAGGCTGCATATATATCAAAAGGGGATTTATTAGATTAGCTTACAGGATGTGGTCCAGGTAGTCCAGCCATGACTGCCTCACACTGGAGAAGCCAAGACTCCAGGAGTAGTTCGGTCCACAAGGCTGGCGGTCTCTGGAGTCTCAATCTGTCGACAAAGACCTGGAAGATCCTGGAGAGCTGCTAGTCTTTAGTCTGTATTGGAACCCCAAAAATATTGCTTCTAATATTGGTAAAGAATGTAGCAGCAAAAGGACGGGTGGCCTCCCATTGAGAGAGAGGGCAAAAGGATGGGTCCCCTCCCATTGAGAGAGAGAGAGGGCAAGAAGGCAAAAAGCAGATTCCACCTTCCATGTCCTTCTCTTTGGGCCACCCAAAGGTGCCACTCACACTCTGGGTGAGACTTCCCTATTCAAATCACCTGATCAAAAAAAATGATAATAAAAATCCCTCGCAAGAGTGCCCAATGGCTTGCCAAGCTCATCCATCTCAGGATCCTTCAGGTTACAAGTGACAGATGCCTAAATGAATTATAGTTTGAGCTAAACTAAGTCAAGACCAGGTGGCAGCTCACATCTGTTGTAAGGAGGGGCCACTTGTTCATTTCCCAGCCGCCTGGCAGCTCATCCCCAAAATAACGGCACAGAAACTATATTAATTAAATCACTGCTTGGTCCATTAGTTCTAGCTTCTTATTGGCTAACTCTTACATATTAATTTAACCCATTTCTATTAATCTGTGTATCGCCACCAGGCTATGGCTTACCAGGAAAAGTTCCAGCGTCTGTCTCCGGCGGGGCTACATGGCTTCTCTCTGACTCCGCCTTCTTTCTCCCAGCATTCAGCTTAGTTTTCCCCACCTAACTAAGTTCTGCCCTATCAAAAAGCCAAGGCAGTTTTTTTCTTAACCAATGGTATTCACAGAATACAAAGGGGAATCCCACATCACACATCTGTAACCCCAGGACATAGGAGTCTGAGGCAGGAAGATTCCTGTTCTGTTGGAGCCTCCAGCTGGCCCCCACACAGTCTGGAAAGTCCTATTCCTGTCTTTCTTTGCAAACCCCACCAGAAGAGAGACTTGGAGCAGAGGAAAGGCACCAAAAGCCCAGCTCGGCATTCTTGGGGCTACTACAACTTCCTCCCCTGTTGCCGCCAGCCACCCAAGTGCCCGCCGAAGCTCTCAGTTTTTGACCACACTTGAGCACAAACCCAGCTTGTGTTTGGCATGTCATGACCCCTGCCTACAATCTATAAAACTTTCCTGCCCTGGCCTGGGCGCTCAGCTTCTCTGGCCTCTGTCTCTGGGACTGGAGAACCCCCTCCGGAGATGCTTTTATAGTTTGGTTTGATCAGGCTTACTGTGTCAGCAGAGAAATTTATTATTGGGGTGGGGGCTCAGAAAACATTAATTACCATAACTTTCAAGAACCGTCTGAGCTATATAGTGAATTCCAGACCAGCCTAGGCTAGAGAGTAAGACTCTGTCTTTAAAGAAAAGAAAAAAGAAAAAAAAGGAGTGTTCAGATGTAGTGATGCATGCCTTTAATCCCAGCACGTGGGAGGCAGAGGTAGGTGGATCTCTGAGTTCAAGGCCATCCTAGTTTACAAAGTAAGTTCAAGGCAGCCAGAGCTGCACAGAGCAACACTGTGGGTGTTAATTAATCCTGGGCATAAGTGGGTGATGTTAGTCAGGGTTCTCCAGAGAAACAGGACTAATGAAAAGGGAATAGATGAGAGAGAGAGAGAGAGAGAGAGAGAGAGAGAGAGAGAGAGAGAGAGAGAGAGAGAGAATATGTTTGTTATCTGGGCATCTTACAGTTCAGATAAACTGATTCTTGAAATCAACTGTCACGTGAATCCCATAGTCCTCTACTTAGTGACTACAGTGGCTACAACGTCACATCTTGGTTGATGCTGATGACATGACCTGCAAGATGCCCAAAAGCAGGCCAGTGTAATTAATGCCTAAATAATAACATACCTCCCTTTTGTTTATTATAAAAAAGCAAGGAAATAGGAAGGGGTAGCTGGTGAGGTAGGAATGAGGGCACCGTGTTCTTAAGGCTGCTTCCTGCTTTCTGGGGGCATTGGCATCTTTGTGGGACCTGGAAGAGATGGGATGCTGGCCAATCCTGGGATAGCTGGATGTTCCACTGCTGTCCAGGCTCTACGGCACTATTCAGAACTAGGAAATGCAGATCTAGTTGGAGCAGTCTGTGAGGTTGGACCACTTGGGGCTAGCCATTTTGAAAATGACTGGGGTGCAGGTTTTGAGAGGACCTGGAAGGATGCTGGCAGAGCAGAAGATAAAGTTAAGAAGTTTGGGGGGGATCTTTTTCTTAGGTTCTGGTAATGACCAAGGGGGGCTAGCACTGTAGAAGGCTGTACCGATTGTGGTAGGAAGAATTGGGAGCACTTTAATTAAGCCTGTGTTAGCTGTTTCTCATACAACACCACCACAAACGGATTGACTTACAAAGAAAAGAGGCTTATTTGGTCCATAGCACTGAAGTCCTGAGGGCAAAGGAATGCATCCAATGATGGCACTTTCTACACAGCTCCTAGAGAGTCCCCAGTAGGGGAGGTTTGGGAGAGGTTCCAGGGATAAAAGGACAGAGGACTTTCTCAACAAATATTGAGGACAGAATTTGAATCCCCAGCAGCCATAGGAACAGCAGGACCTATAACTTGAGTCCTGATAACCCAAGATAAGCGGATCCCAGGTGCTTGATGGACAGTCTAGTCTAAACAACACAGCCTCCAGGTAGGTGAGAGACCATGTCTCAAGGCAGAGAGCGATAGAAGACATCTGACCTCTCTCCCTGGTCTCTGTGCACATGTGGATGAGCATGCCCACAGGCTCGAATGTATGCACCACCCACACATACCCCCACAACACACACTGTCGTGGCTAATCTTGGCTGTCAACTTCACTACATCCGGGATTAACTAAGATCTAAGCAGCTGGGCACACCTGTGAGGTGTTTTCCTTTTTCTTTTCTTCTCAAGGCACAATTTCTCTGTGTAGCCCTGGCTGTCCTGGAACTTGATTTGTAGACCAGGCTGTCCTCGAACTCATAGAGATCCACCTGCCTTTGCCTCCCAAGTGCTGGGATTAAAGGTATGTGCCACCACCACCAGAATCTTTCTTGATTTGAGGTAGAAAGACCTACCCTAAATCTTGGCCACACTTTCTGCTGGCAGGATATATAAAAGGACATGGAAAAAGGAAGCTCTTGCCCTTGCTCCGCCTGCCTCACTCTCGATGGCAAGTTCATCTGTCCTACTACTGAGATGTTCCTCTGCTGACATTAGAACTTACTTCTTTGGGGCTGGAGAGATGGCTCAGTGGTTAAGAGCACTGCCTGCTCTTCCAAAGGTCCTGAGTTCAATTCCCAGCACCCACATGGTGGCTCACAACCATCTGTAATGAGGTCTGGTGCCCTCTTCTGGCCTGCAGACATACACGCAGACAGAATACTGAGAATACTATATACATAATGAATAAATAAATCTTTAAAAAAAAAAAGAACTTACTTCTTTGAAAGTCCAAAAAAGACTGAAAATCAACGAAGACACCTAGCCTTGTGGATTGAACAGTGTCATATTCTTGACTTTTCCATTGGGAGACATCCATTGTTGAAAAAGCAGGATCACAGTCTGCAAGCCACTCTAAGAAATCCCATAAATGTTCATTCTATCAGTTCTGTCCCTCTAGAGAGCCCTGACTATAATATAATATAATATAATGCATGTAATACACATACACACAGTGAAACAGTACAAGGACACACAGACAGTTGTCAAGGTAATATTTCTTGGACTTGCAGTCCCTACCTCCCAGCACCCCCAACCTCTACCCCTTAAGAGTAGTTCCAGAACAGACAATCCCTACCAATGTGTGTGGCATCCTCATATGATACTCTGCATTTCAGAGACTCCAAGCCGAGACCATCTTCCCATACCCCATCTCATCTCCTTCCCTAAACTTAACCACCCTCTTCCAACCACTGACTCTCCTCCTTCCCCACAGAAACCTATTTGATTAATCTGTGTTTTGACACTCCAGAAACTCAATGCATTACGGACTCTATATCCCCTTTTAAAACTTTCAAATGCCATCCAAAGTATTAGCGGTGAAAGGATTGATGTTGCTTGGCCCTCAGGCACTTCATGAAGGTGAACAGAAAGAATATGTAAGGTCTGAGCAGTCTTGTGTGAATATATTATGTCACTAGAAACATGGTGAATGTTGAGTCTTAGTCTGTGTTGACTTCCCTTTGTAAAGTTACTGCTGATTTTTAAAATGTCATAATACAGAAAGACTTAAGAACTAGGTGCTGGGGCTAAAGAGACGGCTCAGCAGTTGAGAGCACTGGCTGTTCTTCCAGAAGACCTGGTTTCAATTCCCAGCACCCACATAGCAGGTAACAACTGTCTGTAACTCCAGTTGCAGGGGATCTGACACCTTCACATAGACATATATGCAGGTAAAACAAAAATGCACATGAAATGAAAATTTAAAAAGTTTTAAAAAAGAGGATAGTGCTGAGAATAGACCAAATGAGGGGTGCAGGAGAGCTAACTAACACTAAGATGTCTGAAAAGCTATCTAGAAGCCTGGTATTTCATAAGCTCATATACATTCACATAAAATATTTTAACTAGCATTATCCTATTTAGGGAATAATGTTCTTCCCAGGAGCTATATGTTGCCAAATAAAAATCCCAGCACCAGACTGGGATACTTCCCCTCCAGTTGTTAGTCAGGGGTACCCTGGATACTCCCAGAATGATATAGGCTCTTGCCATTGATCTTGATTGTCCACCAGAACTTGCTAAGACCTTATTGTTTGCCAGGTGTGATGGTACACCCTTTTAATCTCAGCGCTCAGGATGAAGAGACAAAAATCTGTGAGTGTTCAGACAACCTGGTCCTTAGAGTAAATTCCAGACCATGTGGGGCTACATAGTGAGGTCCTGTCCAAAAACAACAACAAAAATTCCTATTTTGGTCACAGGACTTGGAAAAGTCAACATCACGAAGCTCCCTCTGGTGGTCAGCTTTTATAATACAGGAAGGAGCTATGCGGGTCATCAATGGTCCAACTGTGTTGCCTTCCAGCTACAACAATGACCACCTAGCAAGCTACGCTCATGGGTGCAATAGTGAACGTTATAGGGATCTGCTTCCTGGTTGCATTTAAGGTCTGTTCCGTGAGAGGAAACACATGCCCAGAATCCATAGCTCATCAATCCCAAAGGTGAAGCCCAGGCGGTGGTGGTGCACACCTTTAATCCCAGCACTTGGGAGGCAAAGGCAGGAGGAGCTCTGTGAGTTCAAGGCCAACCTGGTCTACAAGAGCTAGTTCCAGGACAGCTAGGATGGTAACACAGAGAAACCCTGACTCGAAAAAAAAAAAAATCACAAAGGTGAATGAACCTAGTATGCTGGTTTTCCTAAAGGAACTCTAAATTCATATCTCAAAATACAGGACCTAGGGAGAGGGAAAAATACAAAAACATGAATTCATATCTCCGTGCCCAGAGACGTCACCAGGGAGCTTTCGTTGTGGCTGAAGGACGGAGAACAAGCATGTGTGGCATTCCCAGCCATCAGCGGGACACATTTCACACCGAGGCTCAGGAGCCATCAAAGAAGGCATACATAGGAAACATGAATTGGACTCAGTGAGTTTTTAAAAAAATAAAACTAGAGGTGGGAGAATGGGGGATAGATCTGGGAGGAATTAGGGAGTGGGGAGTGAATATGTTCAAAATACAGTATACGCATGTATGAAATACTCAAAGAATTCATAAGAATATACGGTTTTTAAAAACTAGTTAGGTACTATCAAATATTGGATGCATGGGACTTTTTAAAAAGATTTATATTATTTATGTATAAGAGTGTTCTGCCTGCCTCTACGCCTGCATGACAGAAGAGGGCACCAGTTTTCATTATGGAAGGTTGTGAGCCACCATGTGGTTGCTGGCTCAGGACCTCCAGAAGAACAACCAGTGCTCTTAACTCCAGCCTGGAAGCAGAGACTTTCAATAATTGACTTAATTAAAATGTGATGCTTTCCATCGAGATGAGCCAGTTTGAAAGTATAACTGAAATTCACCATGAACAGGAGACAGGGTTGTTTGCATTCCTGGTCTGCCCTTGCCCTGCTTCCTCTTCAACACTTCCATGTGGGGTGGGGGGCAGAAAGATTGATTTTCTTCATGATTTCAGAGGTATCAGTCTGTCACAGCAAAGTGGATATGGAACAGCTCACCTCAGTGGTTCTCAACCTGTGGGTCGTGACCCTTTGGGGTCAAATGACCCTTTCACAAGGGTCACATATCAGACATCCTGCATATCAGATATTTACATTACAAATCATAACATTAGCAAAATTACAGTTATGAAATAGCAACAAAATAATTATATGGTTGGGGTCACACAACATGAGGAACTGTATTAAAGGGTTGCACCATTAGAAAGGTTGAGAACCACTGACAAACAGGAAACAGTTGGGTAGTAACAGGAAGAGGTTGGGCCAGGTAATATGCAAGGATGTGTCCACAGCGATTCATTTCCTCCAGGCAGACCCCACCATCTGCGGGTCCACTGTCTCCCAACAGTCAACTCAAACTTTGAAGCCGTTAGTGCGCTAAGCTATTAGGCCAGAGCTCTCATGGTCTAACTGGCTCCAGAAACTCCTTCACAGACTCAGCCAAAATGGGCTTTGGCAGTCTCCTTGGGGACTCCTAATACAATCAAGCTGGCAATCACAATTCACCAGACATCACCCTGATCTGGTTTATGCTCTCCTATAAAGTTGCCACCACTCTGATCAACAGTAGCTTCTTGGGTCCCTCTCAGACTTCTTTCTTTCTTTCTTTCTTTCTTTCTTTCTTTCTTTCTTTCTTTCTTTCTTTCTTTCGTTTTGGTTTAGTTTTTTTTATTGTTGTTTGGTTTGGTTTGGTTTTGGTTTTGGTTTTGGTTTTGGTTTCCAATTTAGGGTTCCTCTGGGTAACCCTGGCTGTCCTAGAACTTGGCCTCGAATTCAGAGACTTGTGTTTCATAAGCATGCAATACGGAAGATTTTTAAACTAATTTGTCCCCACCTCTTTGGACACTCCATCTAGGACAGCGTACATTTCTTTCCCTCTTCCCATCACTTAAATTTTAGAGCGATTTATCTTTCCTCAAGGCACCAGTGACCTCTGTATGACAAGGAAGCCGAGAGTGGTTTTCATACGGATTTCCCCCCTCTTCATTCATGGGCCCCTCCAAGTCTTCACTGAGAGACTTACTCCAAAACTTCCCTTTAATACAGTTCCTCATGTTGTGGTGACCCCAACCATATAATTATTTTGTTGCTATTTCATAACTGTAATTTTGCTAATTCACGTCCACGGTCCCTCCTTTTCCTATTGGCGGCCCAAGGACCACACCGAAGATTGAGCAGTTGCCCACTCATGTTTTCTCCTGTTCTTCACTTCCCATCTCCTGTCCCTGGCTCCTCCTAGAGAGACCTAGAACCAAGCCCCCTTCCCTACCTCCTCCATGTCCAGTCCTGGTCCAGGCCATTGCCCCCCACCTTTTCTTTCTTTAGTCAGGGTCTCATTATGTAGCCTCGGCTGACGTGGAACTCACCATGTCAACCAGGCCGGTTTCAAGCTTACGAAGATCCGACTGTCTTTGCCTCCCTCGTACTGGATCAAAGGCACGTGCCACCACCAGCCAGCCCACCATTGTGTCCACACAGGGCCCGGACTGTACATCTGCTCTTGCCTTTCTGCCGTCATCCTCAGGACAGAAGGTGGCAGAGCAAATCTCCCTAGAGTCTAAATTCACCGCACAACGTGCTTCTGACTCACTACCGCCTTTGGGACAGAGTCAGGACAAATTCACCTGCATGTGACCCAAAGGGCCACTTCCTCTTTCTCAAACAGTATTATCGCTCAGCTTCCAGAACATTCTACTTTTCTTCACCCTTCAGCTCTTTTTCTTTTGCTGAACTTTGCATCTCTCCAGACTTTGAATCCTGGAACTGCTTCTGAGCTCAGTTTCCATTCACCCTTTCTTCTCCACAGAGGTCTTGGGGCTCTCTATCTCTGCTAGCAGCATCTTCGTTTGGGTTATTTGCTGTGTCCTTATCAATATTTCATTTTATTAATATTGTGTGTGATACATGTGTGAGTGCATATATACATATTCAAGTTATTAGCTAATCAAACAAAAGGTGTCTTTAAAAGTACCAGTCAGGAGCTGGAGAGATGGCTCAGTGGTTAAGAGCACTGGCTGTCTTTCCAGAGGACCTGGGTTCAACTCCCAGCACCCACATGGCAGCTCACAGCTGTCTGTAACTCCAGTTCCATGGGATCTGATAACCTTCATGCACATAAAATAACATTAAATAAATTAAAAAATAGTATCAGTCAGAGCTGGACAGTGCTGGTGCACACTTTTAATCCCAGCACTTGAGAGGCAGAGGCAGGTGGATCTCTTGGAGTTCAAGGCCAGCCTGGTCTATAGAGCGAGTTCCAGGACAGCTAGGGTTACACAGAGAAACCCTGTCTCAAAAACTCAAAAGAAAAGAATCAGTCAGACCATGGATATTCTCTACGCAGAACTCTCCAACTATTCCTTATTTCTTTCTGAATAAAGCCAAAGTCATGACAGTCGTCCTCAAGAGCCTGCAGCGTTTGCCTTCCGCTCCTTAGCAGTCAGTTCTTACTCCCTTCCAACTCCCCACTGTGGCCACTCTGTCCTAGGCACCCTGATATCCCTCAGACCAAACAAGCACACTGCCACCGCGGGGGACTTTGCACATGCTCTTGTTTTTCCTTCTGCCAAAAAAAAACTCTTCTGTCTGCCGTACATATAACTCACTCTGTACTGCCTTCTTGTCTTTGTTCAAGTTCATCTTCTCAAATAAACCCTCCCAGATTATATAGACCAAGTACCTAAATCACACACACATACACACACTCTATTGGCCCCTTCCTCTGTTTTATTTTTCTGCTTAGTTCTCATCCACCTTTTACCTACTCTCGTTTTTATTAATTTTATTATATATATATATTAATTATATATAAATCCTGCTTGTTGTCTGTTTCTACCACTAGCACGTAAGTTCTCTTGGGACAGGGATTCTTCTGCCTGGAACATAGTAAGGGCTCAGTAAATGTTTGTTGTTGGATGGATGAATACAGGACAATGAGGATAAGTGAGTGAACAGCACTGTGCTCCCCACCCAGGTATATCCCCTCCTCACCAAATGCCAAGGCCTCTTCACCCTGTGAGTCCCTGACCCCAGGCTTGTTCCCACTTCTCAGCCTCCACTCCCTCCCTCCTTTCTGGCTGATTCCTAGTTTGTCTGAGTTTGTTGTTCTGTGGGATTGAGTCTAGGGCTTCACACCCTCTTCAAACTTTCTGCCTCCAAGCTACCGCACCCTCTGGTGCCAGTCTTGGAGATTCGTGTTAAACAGGTGCTTGCTGGCACTGCCTGCACCTAAACACTTTCTTCTTCCTGGCCTCCTGCTAGATCCCTGCCCCCGATGGTAGCTGAGAAAGCATCACACTGGGCTCTAGGAGTCTCCTTGCTGCTCATTTGCCCCGTTGCTCAGAGAGCCCTGTGGGGCATGAAGCTTTTCTTATTTTGCCTTCCTACTATGGTGTCTGCTAGTCATTTAATAAATGTTTTGTAAGAAAACAAAAATTCTTGACCACATATTTTCTCTACTCAGTATTCTTACATTTCAGCAGCACTAACTGGGTTTAGAGATAACAGCCACCTCATAAGTTAGTCTGGGTCAGCAAGATGGCTCAGTATTTGAAGGTGCTTGATGCCAAGTCTGATGACCTGAGTTCGATTCCTGGAACCCATGTTATGGAAGTGGAGAACTGGCCCCTGCAGGTTGTCCTCTGACCCCCACATTTGTGCCTTGGCCCAAACCTCTCCCCCCCCAAAAAAAAACCCCAAATAACTAAATATAATTTAAAATTTAAGATTCTTTTAAATAAAATAGGAGGGTCCAAGAGGCCAAGCATCTGGCAAGGCACAGCACTTCAAAGTGTCCTTTCGATTCCAGAGACCTCACTGCTTCCCACAACCATGAGTAGGCCCTTTCTCTTTCCAAACCGTGATGGGTGTGGGCAGCTGGCCTGAGTCATCCAGACAAGGTGTCCCCAGAAGGTTAAGCTCGAGCCAATTTCAGTTTACACACGTCACAAAAGGGAAACTCCAAATGTTGAGAATCGAAACTTACAGCACAAAAATTGGCCGGATGCCAGCCTTGTTAAGGTGGCCCCAACCTACCAGCTCTGAGCTCCCATCCCCCAGCACACCTCCAATGACAGTAAATCTCCAAGAAGGGGACCCCCAGCTAGCCCATTACTCCCTTTTCCTCTCTTTTCCCACCCTTTTCACCACGGGGTGCCAGAGGTCAGCTGGGAAGGAGCCGCCTTAAAAAAGGAGGTGTGTGCGGGGAGTTGGCTATATAACCCTGCAGCAGCGGACCCTTCAGTGGTGGGGCTGCCATGGCACTGGCCCAGGAGCTGTACAGCTTCCCAGCCTCCAAGTTGGACTCCTTTGTGGCTCAGTGGCTGCAGCCAACCAGAGAATGGAAAGACGAGGTGCTGGAGACTGTGAGGACTGTGGAAGAGTTCCTGAGACAGGAGAACTTCCATGGAGAGCGTGGGCTGGCCAGGGATGTGCGGGTGCTGAAAGTGGTCAAGGTAAGACTGACCGTCTATTTCCAGCCAAGATAGGCAAAACCCAGTGCTGGGGGTTCACAGGCAAGAAAGACAAAACCCAGAGCCGGGCCTCAACCCACAGTCCCTAGCTCACACTGACATCTCAGGATACCCCAGCTACCTGTCTACAGCCCATTGCCTTGAGCAGAATGAGCTGGTAAAGAAGCTAATAACAGACCACCTTTGGGGAACGCAGTAGCCTAACCCTTAATGTTCTCCCATTAAGGCTTATGCTCCATGAGGTACAATTTTATCCCACTTTACAATGAGCCGAACAGAGGTGTAAGAGTTATAATGGCCACACGCAATGTGAGGCCTCTCATTGGATCCCCAAAGATACAGTTTGGGGAGCCTGATATGAGGGGTCCACTCCTGTGATCTCAGCACTCCGGAGGTGGAAGCAAGAGGATTATGGGTTGAAAGACAGCCTAGGTTACAAGTTTCAGATAAGGAGAAAGAGAAAGTGTTTGGGAACGATTGGTAAATGTTCAATATGGGATACATTTGGTAAGCAGACTGCTGTTTATTTGTCAAGTCTAATAGCGTCTGCTGGGGTGGGGTCTCTCTTTTGGGGGCCTCGCATGCTACGCTGTTTCAGGACAAAGTTCCTTGCTGCCTGTTGAGATGAAGCAAATGTGGAGCTGTAGCTCAGTGATCGAGTACAAACCTGGCACGATTGAGGCTCTGGACAGACAAAAGACAGACAGACACAGATGTGACAGGTTCTGATGTGCTGGGTGCCTGGGTGATCTTTGTATTTTTTTCTATTTGTCCATGCTTTAATTTTTTGATAGTAGAAATATTTTTATAATGGATGCTGAGGGGGCAATGTGGCTTGCTTAGGGTTGCACAGCTGGCCCCAGAGCTGGAATTTAAATTTGAATACTCAAACTGTGCCCCAATATTCTCACTAAGATTTTCCCCCCCTAAATCCTTCCTCCAGCTGCCTCATCCACCCTCTGTGCTAGCTGGGATCACAGCTCGAGATAGGCAGAGGTTGGCAGACCTGGAAGGGGTGGGACCTGGGTGTGATTTTCACTCCTGAGAATTCCAGCCCTGAGGAGATAAAGACAGGAGAATCACCAGGAATCCCTGGTCCACCAGCTTAGCCAATCAGCAAGCCCCAGGACACAGTAAGACACCTTTTGTCAAAAACCAAGATGGACAACCTAAGGAATGCTACCCAAGGTTGACCTCTGGCCTGCACATGCAGGCACACACACACACACACACACACACACACACAAAAAAAAAAAAAAAAAACCAACTTTGGAGAATTAGCCTCAGCCGATTGTTCATTTACGTGAAGGAGACTGAGACACAGAGAGGATGGCATGTCCTAATGCCACCCACATCCAGACTAGAATTAGGACTCTGGACTCCCGGCCTAAGGCTTTAACTTTTGCTCTTTGGGAAAATTTAGCAGCCCTGAGCCTCTGTGCCTTCCTTGCACCAATCCTGTCTCCAAAGCCCCAGATCACGTGATTTAGAAGTGACAGTCGACTGCGCCCTATCACTACACAGACCTGGATTTGTCTCTGGGTTTTTCCTCTTACCAGCTGTGTGACTTTGACGGTACCCTTCTGTGACTGTAGCATCCCAAACATCACCTCCCGCTGCCCAGCACTGAGGCTGCACAGCCTAAAAATTCTCTCAGGGTAAATTCTTAGACATAAAGGTTTCACTGTGACACTTGCCTAGGGCTTCTTTCTGGTCCACGGGACTTGTCTCTTGGGCAAGGCCATCCTCTAGACCACTCCCTCCCTGACAAACTTGAGAAAGCAGTGGATAGAATAAAAAGTATATAGGAAGCAGAAGAGTCAACAAACAGAATGAGTTTTGATGGCAACAGATGCTACCGGCTAAGCCACAGCTCTCCTTCCCTAACCCACTAAATGATAGCCACACCCACAGAGAATGAACCTTAGACTCAAAGCCTTCATTCCCTGCACCCTTGGAATTCTGGGCGGAGGGGCGGGGTGCTGAGCTGCCCACATGACTGAATGCTCATCTATCAATCAGGTGTGAGCAATTTCAACAGAGGCAAATCATGAAGTCTGCTCTAAACTGCTCAGAAGGGAGAGAGCACGGCCTGCGGAGGGGTCAGGAAGGGAGAGGGCGGTGTAGACACGACCTTTGCCCACACTCAGCACCAAGCTGCAGTCCTTCCACTCAGGAGAGGAGTAATGAGTCTGAGTGCTGGGATCAGGATAAAATTGGAGAATAAAGACGGCAGGTGCCTGCTCCTTGCGAGCAGGGTGCGGTCCATGGACGGCATCCCAGGATGGTAAGGAGGAAGAGTCACCGGCCATGTTGTCTGACTTTCCCTGTGACTCCCTGTCTGTCTGGGAGACCTTGCAAGCAGATTATGCTCCACTGCCTCTGTATTCCCAGCTGGGCACGGCCATCTCCATGGTTATTAGAAAAGAGAAATGCCTTCAATGGCCTTGCTGGTGCTGCATACTGGGGCTGCTCAGTCTGTGACGGCAGGATTTTAATTTCTGCAGTGACTCCACTGACCAGGAAAGGTAGCCACCTGGAGACTGACCCTCCCCTACCAGTCCCAGGTCAACCAACATGGGGTGAGAAAGAGGTGAGCCAGAGAGATGCAGGGCCTTGTACGCCAGAGGGGTTCTGGGGCCTGCAGGGTGGCTCAGCATGGAAGGTACCTACTACCAAGCCTGACAACCCAAGTATAATCCCAGGAACCCACATGGTGAAATGAAGGGACTAACTCCCAATAGTTGTCCTCTGACCTCCACATGTGTGCCATGGCACACACGTGTGTGCACACACATACTCATACACATATACACTCATACATATGAATGAATAAATAAAATAAAAAAAATTAAACGGTTCGGTCTCCCGCCATTAAGAGGTGGGGCAACTAATGTCTAGGAAGTTGGGGAATCAACTAGATGAAAAGGAAGAGACACCGCTGCTTACATCCAGGACACGGGACCCCACACCCAGCACTTGGCATTCAGCATTTTAACTGACCTTCCCTGTGTTCTAATGATTCCCATTTCATCATCGTTTTCATTTCACTCATGATGGACTTTGGGCTCCTAATGATCACATAGCAGATAAATCAGGGATAAGATTCAAGGGCAGGGCTAAGCATACAGTTCTAATACAAAAGTGCTTTCCTACCATCATGGCAGCTCCTTGATTCATCCAAATATAGTTTAAGGGAGGGAGGGAGCATGGATGAATGAAGCTGACTGTTTCACAGCCCGTGCAGTGTTTTGGGTTTAGAAACCCCCCCACACTGGGCTCTGACCTATTTACATAAACATAACAAAATATCTTAAGATAGGACCCAGAGGCTGAAGAGATAGCTCAGCGGTTAAGAGCACTGGCTGCTCTTCCAGAGGTTCTGAGTTCAATTCCCAGCAATCACATGGTGACTCACAACCATCTATAATGAGATCTTGTGCCCTCTTCTGGCCTACAAACATGCAGACAGAACACTGTACACATAAAAAATAAATCTTTAAAAAAGATAGGACCCAGAGCTACTCATAAATTCATGTTTTCATATAGCCCAAAGGCAATTATGTACAATATTTTTGGTCACGTGAGATATAGGTGTGGAATTTTCCACTTGTGGCGGTAGTTAAAATACTCTGGGATTTTGAACATTTTGGAGTTTTCAGATTAGGGATATTCTGTCATTGTTCCCTTGGAGTGGGCATTTCTCTGGGTTGGACAAGACTGAGTCTCCGAAGGTGAATAGTGCAGTCAGTGGCTAAGCAAGGGCTGCCATGGTGGGGCACATCTGTCCCCATTGCTTGGGAGACTGAATCCATCAGGACGATCATGAGTCGAGGACAGCCTGAGATACACAGCAAGTTCCAGGGCAACTGTGGACTGCGCAGGGAGACCCTGGATCAGAAAGGAAAACATAAGGAAGCCTGGTGCTGGGTGCCAGCAGCCAGAGCTCCCGAGCACAAAATTCATCCTCCCTCTGTCTGCCCCTGTGACACGGGATGGCAGTGCTTCTCGCCCGGCCCTTGTGGAAGGACTATATAGTAAAGGGATCGATTGCATGAAGAGCCCTAAGGTTGTTGGGCACATGGCAGAGGGCCTTGGGATGACAGAGTTCTGTCTTCTGCAGGTGGGCTCCTTCGGGAACGGCACGGTGCTTAGGAGCACCGCGGATGTGGAGCTGGTGGCGTTCCTGAGCTGCTTCCACAGCTTCCAGGAAGAGGCTAAGCACCACCAAGCCGCACTGAGACTGATCCAGAAAAGGATGTTCTATTGCCAAGACCTGCTGGACCTTGGGCTCAGTAACCTGGGACTGACCGAAGGAGTCCCCAGAGGTCTCATCTTCACTATCCGGACAAGGGAGACCTGGCAGCCCATTACTGTCACCATCGTGCCTGCCTACAGAGCCCTGGGTAAGGGGAACAGAAGTCCTACCTGCCCAGCCTGCCAGCCTCAGGAGACTGGTACCCCTGCATCTGGTGGCCACAGGCACTCCTCCATCCTACCCACGTCCTGGGCTGGGGCTGAGCTGCCACATGTGCCCAAGACTTACACACTCGGAGTTGGGAGACAGAACTTAGCACAGAAGCACACAGTGAACACACAGCAGACAGTGGGCAACGATGGCTATGCTGGGTAACCACCAGATAATGTTCAGGAAAGGACTTACTGTGGGAAGAATCTTCCGAGAGGTCTGAGACCCAGCCAGGGGAAGTACTCAGATCGGGAACTGAGTCCTTCCCACAAGACACTTGCTGTGTCTGGACGTGCAGTTCATTCCCAGAAGCAGACCTGTGGCAAGGACAGGACTAGGGACACGCACTTCACTAGGGAATTAAAACAGAAAGGGGAAGACACTAAATGCCTTTCTCAGCCCTGAGTAACTGGCTTTCTGCCCCTGCGGAACTCAAATGATTACTGTAGAGACCTCCACCTCACTCACCGCCCCATTGCCCTGCAGTGTGTATCCGTTAACTGAGGGCAGCCTCAGAGTTAGGCGGCTAAGTCACCTACACCTGCTGTTTTGTCCATGTTTGCTATCCACAATGTTTTACTTTGAGGCCAGTGACCCCAGTCTGATGTCCCTAAGCTTCATCATCCTGTGACAAAACATCCAGGGCAAGCAACTTAAAAGGAGGCAAGCCATGGCTGGGCTCACGGTGTGGAGGCTTCAGCAACTGATCACACACTTCTTCCTGTTGTTTCTGGCCGACAGGTCAGGATAGCGTGGAGCAATGTACGGGGGAAGAGACTTGCTCATCTTCCAGGAAGGAGTGGTGGGAGGGAGGGAGCTGTCTAGAAGAGAAGTGTCTCTGTGCTCCCTTTAGAGGCGGGCCCCAGTGGATGTCAGGTCCTTCAGCTAGACTCTACCCCTCAAAGGTTCTGCTCCCACCCAACAGCACCTCAGATTGACAGCTAGACCTTTAGCATGTGTGTCTTCAGGAAGACTTAATATCCAAACCTGGCCTGGAAAGGTGGCTCGGTGCTTAAGGGAGATTCTTGCAGAGGACCTAGTTTATGATCACATGACAGCTCACAACTACCTGAACCTCCAGCTCCACAGGATCCAGCTCCTTCTTCTGACCTCCCTGAGCACCCATGCGTGTTGTGCACGGACAAACTCATGCAGGCACACACACGGATATATAAAAAATACATAAATCTCCAGATCCAAACTCTAAAGAGTTTTGTATTGTGCGCCAACTCCCACTGATTACAGGATGTGAATCATTGCTCCATGGGTGTTAGAAGTGGGATCCAGTCTTGGGGAGGAAGTCATTCACAGGGTGGCCTGCACTCAGTTCTCACTTATGAATAGTGGCAGATTCCAACCAATCACCTAGAAAGAGATCTATTGATAAAACAGACATTAAGGAAAGCTGGAAGTGTTGGGGACATCCAGGGACAACCTGAAACATGGAGAGCTCAAACCTGGCCCTCCAGAATAAGATCTTACCAGGCTGGGGGTGGTGGAGGATGCCTTTCATCCCAGCACTCAGGAGAGAGGATCAGGTGGATCGCTAAGGGTTTGAGGCCAGGCCAGTCTATGTAACAAGTCACCAAAGTAAAATTTAAAGAATGAAGTGTTTTTTGTTTTTGTTTTTGTTTTTAAAAGAACCTCATCAGAAAAGCTCGGTGGTGATAGCGCACACCTTTAACCACAATGCTCAGGAGGCAGAGGCAGGCAAATCTCTGTGACTTCGAGACCAGCCTGGTTTATAGAGTGAGTTCCAGGACAGCTAGGGCTACACAGTGAAACTCTGTCCTGGGGGAAAAAAAAACAAATCAGAGAGAGAGAGAAATGGGGCGTAGGGGGAGAGAATATGAATCTCACCGGAAAGACCTTCACTCAAGGTCTCAAGTCTCCCTGGACCCAGAGTGACCATGTCTTCCCCAAATGACTACTTGGTTCCCAAGGGCTTCCAGAATCTTCATTCGGTCTGTTTCTACTCTCCTCAGGGCCTTCATGTCCCAACTCTCAGCTACCCCCTGAGATCTATGTGAATCTGATCAAGGCTAATGGGTACCCTGGAAGTTTCTCTCCATCCTTCAGCGAGCTACAGAGAAACTTCATGAAGCATCGGCCAACTAAACTGAAGAGCTTCCTGCGGTTGGTCAAACACTGGTACCAGCAGGTCAGGGGGCTGCCAGGTTGGGGGGCCTCAAGAGAAAACAAGGTTAGGGGAAGAGCGGGAGAAAGAGCGGGAGAAAGCTAGGATGTAGCTGACATTTTCTTTGGGCCACCAACCAGCCCAAAATAAAGACACGGAGGCTTATTATTAATTATAAATGCTCGGAGGCTTATTATTAATTATAAATGCTCAGCCTTAGCTTAGGCTTGTCCCACCAGCTCTTTTAACTTAATTTAACCTGTTTCTATTAATCTATGCTTTGCCTCAGGGCTTTTTACCTGTTTTTTTTTTTCTTTCATTCCATAGGTCCTACTTTCCTCCTTCCTCTGTTTCTGTCCTGTCTGTCTGGCCCCTGGCGTCTCCCTGTTGTCTCCTTTTCTTTTGAGCCTAAATTTCTCCTCCTACTTACACTCCCTGCCTAGAAGTCCCACCTATACCTCCTCCCTTGCTATTGGACATTCAGTTTTTAATTAGACCAACCAGGTGCCTTAGGCAGGCAAGGTAAAACAGCAGCACATCTTTATATAATTAAACAAATGCAGCAATCTTTGCAAAATTGAACAAATATTCTGCAACATTGGCACATTTGCAGCCTACAGTTACGGCCTCCTTTGGCTGACTCTGTCTTGAACTTGTTGGGTTTGTTGTTCACAAACCCCAGGAACAAAGGAGAGGAAAGATCCTGAAATCCACTCACTCTATTCTGCTTCTCGGTGATGGTTGTTTCTGAGTGTCCTGGTCATCACTGAATGAACCAGCCTTGGTAATTACACATCTGAAAAGTACCCAGCATATGTCAACGCAACCCCATGTGTAGAGTTATCTAAACTGAGAAAGGAGGAATCAGAAACAGCACACACACACACACACACTCATGGTAGTGGGAATGGTCTTCTTGTAAAATAAAAATACACGGAGATAAAGGTGAGGCGTGATGGCACACACCTGTAACCACAGGACTCAGGAGGCTGAAGCAAGAGGATCAGCCTGGACTATATAGTGAGCTCCAGGCCAGCCTAGGCTACACAGTGAGACCCTGTCTCAAAAACACTCCATAAATTTGCTATTCTGGCATAAGGAAAAAGAGATTACCCATGGGTGGGTTATATTCTAATCAATGTGCTCATCTGTCATACACACACACATGTAGTTGGTTGTTTTTGGACTCTTTACTCTTTGAGGGGCCCGCCACCCAGCTCCCAAATAAATCATGCACATGGAAGCTTATTATTTCTTTCTTCTCTTTTTTTTTTTTGGCTCATTTTTGGTTTTTCGAGACAGGACTTCTCTGTAGTTTTGGAGCCTGTCCTGGAACTAGCTCTTGTTGGCCTGAAACTCACAGAGATCCATCTGCCTCTTGTTCCCAAGTGCTGGGATTAAAGGTGTGCGCCACCACCACCCAGTGGCTTACTATTTCTTCTAAGTGCCCAACCTTAACTTGGCTTATTTCTCACCCACTTTTCTTAAATTATCCCATCTACCTTTTGCCTCCAGGCTTTTTCCTTTTCTTACTTCTGTAATCTTCCTTTCACTCTTACTTCATGGCTGGCTGAGTGGCTGGAGGGCTGGGGGTCTGGGGAACTGGGGGGTTAGGGGGCTGGCCCCTTCTTTCCTCATTCCTTGATCTCTCTTGCTTCCTTATCCCTCTTTTCCTCCTCCTATTTTCTCTGCCTGCCAGACACGCCTATTCTTTCTGCTGCCTTGCTATTGGCCATTCAACTCTTTATTTAATCAATCAGGTGTTTTAGGCAGGCACAGTAACACAGCTTCACAGAGTTAAACAAATGCAACATAATAGAAAGCAACACATCTTTGAAGCTTAAACAAATGTTCCACAGCAGAAACGAATATAACCCACATTTAGCTAATATTCCACAGCACCAAGTTCAGTGAGAGAGCCAGTCTCAAAATGTGCCGAGGACAGCTACTGAGGAAATACATCATGCTGACCTCCAGTCACCACGCCCATGCACATGTATTGTCACACACTTATACATACTAAAAAGGATTTCAAATCCATCTGATGAGATGTCTCAGTGGGCTAAGCATGCTTGCCACACAAGCCTGGGGGCTAGAATTTAACCTGACCCCAGGAACCCATGTAAAGGTTAAAGGAAAGAACTAACTTCACGAAATTGAGTTCTGACCTCCATACCTGCAGCACACTGTAGCATGCACACACACATATACACATGCATGCACACACTTACACACACATGCACACACTCACACATAAATACACATGCATCACACACGTGCACACACACACGCACTCACACACATACATACACACACGCACACAGGAAGAACAAGAGATTCAAAAATAAATTATATTCCCCGAAATTTGAACTCAGATACAATTTGAAGTCTACTAACTTAGGCCCTTAATCCTAAAATGGGGAAACCAAGGACCAGAGAGGGAAAGCGACTTGGCCAAGTCGCACAGTTAGTAGGTACAACTAGAATTAGACTTTGGACTTTCTGCCCCTGGACCTGATGCCCTCCTTACCCTTAATCTTTGCATCCCTCTCTGTCTCTCCCACCATCCCCACCCCCGCCTCTCTGCAGTATGTAAGAGACAAGTGCCCCCGGGCCAACCTGCCCCCTCTCTATGCCCTGGAACTACTGACTGTCTATGCATGGGAAGCAGGCACCCAGGAGGATGCTAACTTCAGACTGGATGAAGGGCTTGCCACTGTGATGGAGTTGCTCCAGGATTACGAGCTCATCTGCATCTACTGGACCAAGTACTACGCCCTGCAGAACCCAGTCATCGCGGACTTCGTCAGAAAGCAGCTCAAGAGAGAAAGGTACTGGGCCACTGCTCACACCAAGTCTGGCAGGAAAAGCAGAGCGAGAGACTGGTATTAGGTGTGGATTGAGACGGCCTATGGGACAGCACGGGCTGCTCCCTCACCAGCCAGCCAGAGGGTGAGGGTGCTTGGAGCCGCAGGCATGGAGCTCAGGTGTGCAGTTCAGCCCAGGAGCTGCTTCACGTTCTTTCACGGAGCTAGAGTCACCACTCATGAGCCCAAACCCCAGGAATGAAAAGCGTAGCTCTGACTTATGGACATGGAGTCTGCCTCAGGCACTCTCCCAAGGAGTCACAGAGGCCACCAGACTTTACTTAAGCCAGTAATGTTTAGTCATTCATTGTTTGCATACAGAAGGGACATCTTAGAGGCAGCTGAGTAGAGTTAGAATACCTAAGAACCTTCTCTATCAACCATGAGACCTTAAGGTCTATGCCTCCATTCCTTCACCCCTAAAACAGGGACAACAATAATAGTAAGAATAAGCCATATAGAACTGTGGGGAGGATTAAAACAGGCTCACTTGAGCTCTGGCCCAGTGTTTCAAATGCAATCAATAAATGCTGGTGGTGTCACTGCTATCAAAGGCCATTCAGGGTCTAGAGAGGTGGCTCAGTGATTAAAAGCACTGGCTGCTCTTACAAAGGTCCTGAGTTCAATTCCCAGCAGCCATCTGTAATGAGATCTGGTGCTCTCTTCTGGTCTGCAGGCATACATGCAGCCAAACACTGTATACATAATAAATAAATAAAATAAATCTTCAAAGGCCATTCAGCAAATTTGGCCGCAAGCTTGTGCAGCCTGTCATGACCTCGAGAGGCGTCCCCTGCCAGAGTGGACATCTGGTGTTGCTCTAGGATGCATCCAGCAGCCTTACCCTCTCCAAAACTTCATCATCTCCATGCCCTTGCTTGCCGGTGGTATTGTGAGGCCCTCCTTGGCCGACAGCTCTGGGGGACAAAGAGATGCTCAGTGGCGGGAAAGGGCAGTGACTGAGAAGCCTCTCCCTGGTCTGGAAGGAGCCTGGGCATCCTCTCCCTGTGTTGCAGACCCATCATCCTGGACCCGGCAGACCCCACCCACAACGTGGCAGAAGGGTACAGATGGGACATAGTTTCTCAGCGGGCTAACCAGTGTCTGAAACAGGACTGTTGCTATGACAACAGGGACACCCCGATCCCCAGCTGGACTGTGAAGGTAATGGTTTCTCCTAGGACTGTTAGTGGCCTGGCAATCTGAACATTACACCTATACAGTGTTGGCTCACCCAGCTAGGTGCCTGTGGAGAACAACTCTTTAGAGGCAAGAAGCCTATGACACCGCTCTACAGCCAGCCATGAACTTGGGGCGTTCTGTGACTTTCTAAAGCTTGAGGTTTTAACTTTTACATCCTTACACTCTTCCCCTACTGGACTATCAGGTTCACATTCCTGCTTGTGTGTGCTGACTACAGATAGTTCAAGTCACTCAGCCTTCAGGAGCCAGAACTAGACTAGGGGCTGGGGTGAGAGGGAGGAGAAAGTGTGGAAGGTCAGAACTGAGGCATAACCTTGTCCTCAAGGAATGCATACATCACCGTTAGAAGCAAGCTTGCACAAACCTGCAAGACAGATTCCTGGAAGAGATGAGACTCTCTGCAAATGAAAGGTGCTCAGACACACTGTACACTGGTACACCTCTGACGCAGCAAAGAGCATACAAATCTAGCATTTACAGTTTGCAAAGTGCTTGTCCAGGGGCTGTGTCCAGGGACCTTCACAGACAATTCTATCCCAAGGTTGACCATTATCACTATCTTTACTCTTTGTTACTGTAAGTACTGCTGCTTCTATTTTTCAGAACAAGCTGAGGCTACAGAGGGGTTAGGTCAATGAATCAAGTTCACAGTGCTAATAGGCAGCAAAACCTACTAGCAAAGGCTCAGTTAGGTCTTTAATGAGACTCTGGAAACAGACAGTAAACACTAGCTAGAATCACCAGGCAAGAGTCCCTGCAGGAACTTCAAGCTGAAGGTGAGCCTAAAGCACCAGACGGGGTATAAATGCCAGTGGGGTGGCTCCGTGGGTAAGACGGGGTATAAATGCCAGTGGGGTGGCTCCATGGGTAAGACGGGGTATAAATGCCAGTGGGGTGGCTCCATGGGTAAGACGGGGTATAAATGCCAGTGGGGTGGCTCCATGGGTAAGACGGGGTATAAATGCCAGTGGGGTGGCTCCATGGGTAAGGAGGCTTGAGGCTAAGACTGAGGACCGACTTGAGTTCAATCCCTGGTACCCACATGGTGGAAGAACAGAACTGACTCCTGAGAGCTGTCTGCCATATACACTGTCTCTCTCTCACACACATTATCTATCTATCTATCTATCTATCTATCTATCTATCTATCTATCTATCATCCATCCATCTTTCCAAGATACTCCAGGTTGAAGAGAAAGAATGGGGGGGGGGGGACGAGCAGTGTATATGTGAGAACAAAAGGCTGCCGGTGGCAGAAACTGGAGCAGAGGCTCTAAAATAAGGCGCAGACGGAAAACAAGGGGCTACAGCCAAATAAACCAGTGGATAGGAGGAAAAGGGTATGCCTCTGGGGTTTGTTTAGCCCTGACTTTTGTGGAGCTCTCTATATAGACCACACTGGCCTCAAATTCACAGAGTTTTGCCCACCTCTGCCTCCAAAATTCTGGAATGAAAGGCTTATGCCACCACCACCCAGTTTGTGCCTCTGGGATTTTTGAAGCAAGGCTTCATTGCATATCCTAGGATTCTCTCAAGCTCACAATTCCCCCCATGCTGAGTGCTGGAATAACACATTTATGTCACCCCTTCCCCTGCCCCGCTGGGCTATAGGATTTTTTTTTTCTTGAAAGTTTTACAGCCCCAGGCTTAGAGTCCCTCAAAACCCTGCTGTGCCTGCCATGTAGTGGCCACTGAGCTCTACCTGGGCACAACCACTTTGTCTATCTAGTGGGATGAGAACCAACTTCATGGGGCTGAAAATGTGCTCCTGGGAGACGCCCAGTGCAGAGCCTATAAAGACAGAGCGCCCCCTCCACATTTGCTGATGATGACAATGACGAGGAAGAATCTGCAAAGGGAATTAATAGATCATCAGACAGAAATGTGACCCTAACCTCATGTCCTCTCTTGCAGAGAGCACCAGACATCCAGGTGACCGTGGAACAGTGGAGTCACTCCGATTTAATCCTCTGGGTGAACCCTTATGAGCCCGTAAAGAAGCTGAAAGAGAAAATCCGACGGAGCCGGGGCTACTCGGGCCTGCAGCGCCTGTCCTTTCAGGAGCCCGGTGGCCCCCGGCAGCTCCTCAGAAGCCATTGTTCCCTCGCTTACTATGGAATCTTCTCCCACATCCACATCTGCCTTCTGGACACCATCTCCCCTGAGATCCAGGTCTTTGTGCAAAACCCAGATGGTAGGAGCCACGCCTATGCCATCCACCCCCTTGAATTTGTCCTGAGCCTGAAACAGCAGATTGAAGATCGGCAGGGCCTTCAAACTCAGGAGCAGCAGCTGGAGTTCCAGGGCCGTGTCTTGCAGGACTGGTTTGACTTTAAATCCTATGACATCCAAGACAGCGTCACCCTCATCCTGTCCAAGAAGAGGGAGGGGAGAGCTCCATTTGCACCCAGCTAGTTTGCTCTGTAAAGGTCTCTGGATTTTTGCTCACTCTGAGACTCAGCCTAGTCACCCCTCCTTCCAGTCCTCTGCTGGGGTGGTCCCAGTCTCAGTACCCTGCCAGGAGGGGACCAGAAAGGATGTGAAGTCGTATGCAATCAGACAACAGCCAGACACTCTGTGTGACAATGGAATTCTGGAGTCACCGCTGCAGTCCTCACGGCCACACTATCAGGACTTGGTCAGTAACTGGTCGTTTACTCTTGTTCAGAGGAAGCCAAAAGGCTTCTCAACCAATTACATGGACCCAGATTTAGGTTGCCTCATCTCCAACCTCCATCAGGGCATATCTGAAGCCTTCCCTGTCCTCACCCCCCTTTTGCCGGCCTCTGACTACCAAAAGCAAGGTAGGGCGCCAAATCCCTTTCAAATTGAAAATAAAAAGCTTTTATTTCTTCCCATTTTAGTGGTTTTTATTCATTTCTACAGATGCCTCTCAACTCTGGGGATTGAGGAAGGTAAAAAACAAACAAACAAACAAAAAAACCAGATGGAAAGAGGCAAAGTCTCAGAGATTGAGATTGAGACAGTATTTTAAAAATCCCCTATGGGCATGGTAGCAGACCTTTAATCCCAGCACTTGGGAAACAGAGGCAGGTAGATCTCTGTGAGTTGGAAGCCAGCCTGGTCTACATTGTGAGTACTAGTCAGCCAGGGGCTACATAGTGAGACCCTGACTCAAAGTTTCTGCCCATAATAGTCTAGAGACAAAAACAAGCAAACCAAAAAAAAACCTCATTTTCATTGTCAAAAGATATTGTGATTGGATTTATGCCAAAAACCAAACCCCATCAAAGGCTCCCTTTTCATCTGTTTTCTGGTGGATTTATCATAGCTTCAAGTCCACTTTATAACTGGTTTTCAAAACCCTCTGGGCAATTTAACAATATTATTCTATATATCCCTAGTTTTTTGCCTCCAGGCCTGAAAGAGCATCTCCTTTCCAAAGAGTGCTCAACCATATCTTTGTATACTTCATAGTCCAGCCCTTGTAGGTGCTTTGAAAGAGGAATGAACAGGGCTGAGGCAGATCCACCGGTAGAGCACTCATCTGGTACCTATGAAGTCTTCAAATTCAGTCCCCAGTACTTCCCAAACCAGGTGTGGTGGCGAACGCCTGTAATCCCAGCACAAAGGCAGGAAAATCAAGAATTCAGTTATCCTTGACTGCTGGTTTGAGGCCAGACTGAGCTACAAGAAACCCTCTCTCAAAAAAAAATTGCCTAGATGAACAAACCACTGTTTTTGGTGCATTTAGACTCCTATAACAAAACAGCGTAAATCCAGTGGCTTATAAATAACAAGCATTTGTTTCTTACTGAGAAGTTCAAGATCATTGGTGCCCAGTGAGGACCTTTTGCTGGTTTATAGATGGCAGCTTCTCACTATGTCCTCATGTGGTAGGAGAGAAAGGCAGCTCTGGGAGCATTAACAGCAGTGATAAAGGCTCTGTTTCCTGTCAATCATTTCCAAAGGCTCCATCTCTTAAGTGAGTTTGCAGGAGAATCAAACATTCTGATCACGGTGGTCACTTAAAAAATTTAAGACTTTTATTTTATTGGATGTGTGTGAGTGCTTTGCCCGCATGTATGTATATGCACCACATTCATGCCTGGTGCCCTCAGAGGTTGGTGTCGGACTCCCTAGAGTAGGAGTTATGGATAGATGGTTCTGAGCTGGATGAGAATGCTGGGATAGAACCCGGTCCTCTGCAACAGCAACAAGTGCTCTGAACTGCTGAGCCATCTCTCCAGCCCCTCCTTTAAAACCTTTCCCACTCAAGACTGCTTTCATTTCAAGGATTTTTTTTTACATTATTACAGACATAGAAGTGTGTAAAATAAACAGGCAAAATAAACACAGGAAACAAATCATGGAAAAATATATTTTAAAACAACTATTCAGGACCAGCAAGATGGAGGTGAAGTATTTGCTGTCAAGCTTGGCAAACTGAGTTTGACCCGTGGGAACCACATAGGAGAAGCACAGAACTGATTCTCTCAAGTTGTCCTCTGACCTCCACGTCTGTGCAGATGCACGCACACACACGCATGTGCTCACACACAAATAAATAAATGTAATACAAATCTTTTTTTAAAAAAAAAGTTATTTGAAGCCAGGTGGTGCATGCCTTTAATCCAAGCACTTGGAAGGCAGAGGCAGGCAGATCTCTGGAAGTTCAGGTCAGTCTGGTCTACAGAGTGAGTTCTAGAACAGACTCCAAAGCTACAGAAAAACCCTGTCTCAAAAAACCAAAATAAATAAATAAATAAATAAGCTATTTGACGTGCATATAATTTTGCCTTTGATTAAAGACTGAAACAAGCAGGTGTAATTACAAGCTTATGCTTTGTAATCCTAATGAGGGAAGCAGAAACAGGAGGGGCAATGTAAGTTCAAGGCCAGCCTAGTCTACATAGCAGGTTCCAGGCTAGCCAGGGATGTGTACAACCATCACAAAAGGGCAGAGGGGTGGGGATATTGCTCACCCAGTAAAGTGCTTAGCTTTGCAAGGATCTGAGTTCCATGCCCTAAACCTACATAATAAAATCCAGGCATGGTGATGCACACTTGTAATCCCACTCTGGGGTCCGGGGAAGGAGCCAGGCAAATCCCTAGGACTTGTTGGCCAGCCAGTCTAGCCTACTCAATGAGTTTAAGGCCAGTGAGTGACCTTGACTTAACAAAAACATGGGAGACAGCACCTAAAGGAAAATATTCAAGGTTGACCTCTGACCTCCATACCCATGCCCACCTATGTGCACATGCATATACATACACATAAACATGCATAAATGCACACACATGAAAAAAACACAAAAACAATTTTGCATGCTAATGAGATGGATATGTTTGCTTACTTTTACATAAATCTTGCTTAAATATTTGGTACTGTGAGACACTGTTGTAGAATGTTATTTTAAAATGTCTTACATTTGTTTATGCTGTTTAACATTTGTTTAATGCTGCAAAGATGTGTTGCATTCCTTTATGTTTCATTTGTTTAATTCTGCGAAGCTGTGTTACTGTGCCTGTCTAAACCACCAGATGGTCTAATAAAGAGCTGAATGGCCAATAGTGAGGCAGGAGAAGATAGGAGGAACTGGCAGGCAGAGAGAATAAATAGAAGGAGGAAGCGAGAGAGGACGGAGGAGCAAGAGAATAAGGAGAGGAGGACACTGGGGTCCAGGCACCCAGCGCCCCAGCTCTCCAGCCCCCCAGCCCCCCAGCCAACACCCAGCCAGCCATGGAGTAAGAGTGAAAGGAAGATTACAGAAGTAAGAAAAGGAAAACACACAGAGGCCTTTTCAAGAAAGAATAAGCCTCTGGGTGCATATTTATTTGGGAGCTGGGTGGCAGGCCCCTAATGAAACTCAAGTTAGCAACTTTTACAACAAATATTCTAATAGAAAACAATTCAGAGATGTACTAACTTGATATGTGCTAAGGAATGACAGTAAAAAAGAAAACATTCTTTGTTTGCTGCAACTGAACTGCTGTGCTTCCTAAGAGCAGAAAACTGTATGTACAACAAGAACTCTGCAGTTCATGGCTGGCAAGCAAAGCCAAGGAGTTCCAGCCTCCAATGGTGTTCTGTGGTGTGAAGACACATCCAGTACAGATGCAAATCACGTGGTCAACGCTGCACTTAGGTTATGCAAGCGCCAGAAACATCACAGGTTCATCACACACTTGATTTTGAAATGCACAGTCAGAAACCTTTACTATTGCCAAATTTTTCATGACCCTCCACGTTCAGTTCCCCATAATTAAGATGCTGGGGGTGGGCACAAAATGGCAGTATTCCCCAGACTAAACTGTTTCTTCCAAGCCTTAAGACTCACTTTATGTGCAGGTCACAGGAGTTCAAAAGCAGACTCTGCATTTTAAACACGCTCTCAAGTGCTAATCTGCAGTTATTTTACGGACTATAGACTATGCGTAACTGGCAAGGCCTCAGCTATTCCGAGAGTCATTCTGACCCGGCTGGTAAGACCCTGGAAGCCTATAGTTAACAATCTTCCTAAGATCAAATATGAACTTTAAAAGATGGTTAGCTGCCTTCCTGATTTCATCAAATCATAAATAAATTCATTTTTCCTTAAAAAGAACTAATTTTGCTTCTGTCATCACCTCCTTGTTTGACTCCAGGATATTTTTTTCTTTTTTTTTTTTTTTTTTTTTTTTTTTTTTTTTTTTTTTTTTTTTTGTTTTTTTTTTTTTTTTTTTTTTTTTTTTTTTTTTTTTTTTTTTGCTTTTTATCTAGAGAGTGTTTCTCTGTATAACAGCACTAGCTGTCCTGGAACTAACTCTTATATACCAGGCTGGCCTCGAACTCACAGAGCTCCTCCTGCCTCTGCCTGAGTGTTGGGATTAAAAGTGTGTGCCACCACCACCCAGCTGCCTTCAGAATGTTATTGTTCCCTATGTATAGCTCTCATTTTCCCCCATCTAGTTAAGACTGGAAGCCAGGCATGGGGGTGCGTGTAACGCCAGACCACAGAAGGATGAACCAAAAGGATTGAAAATTTCAGGCCAGCCTCTACACAGCAAGCCCCTGTATCAAAAAAAAAAAAAAAAAAAAATTTAAGAAATACAGATGGGGTAAATGGAAGGATGGAGGGAATAAAAGAAAATAAAAGCTAAGGAAAAGAAAAGAGAAAAGAAAAACAGGAAAAAGGGGGTTGGAAGACCATTCTAGAGCTCATCTATCAGGACGGTGCACGGCCAGTGGTGTTCTGTGAACTACAATTCCCAGGATGCTCTGAGCGTCCCTGTTCTCACGTGGGTCATGTGAAAGGGCAGGGCAAATCAAAAACGGACGCTTTCCCCACAATTCTTTGCGGCATCTCAAGATGGTGGCGCCCGGTGGTGCCATGAGCGATTCTGAGAGCAGCAGCAGTAGCAACAGCGATGCAGAGGAGTTGGAGCGATGCCGCGAGGCGGCGATGCCCGCCTGGGGACTGGAGCAGCGCCCGCAGTGGGCAGAGAAACCTAGAACCGGTAGGGGGCTCTCCGAAGAGCGGGGTTCTTCCCCTGGTCCCTGGAAAGGATTGATGGTGGGTAGGAGTCGCGGCGTCTTGTCTTCGAGGAGCTTTCTGAAGCTTCTGAGACCACTTGGGGATCAGATTCACGCGGAGGGCGATTCCTTTATTCTAGCGGAGGCAGCTGAGGGACCTAAATGTCTCCTGGCTGCGTTTTCCTGCATGTGTCCTTACTGCCATTCTCTGGGAAGGTAACCATGATTGAGATGCATCCCCGTCCTGTATTCTCAGAATCCTGCCTTTCCCGGCCCTCGCATGCTGCCCCATTCTAGGTCACAGTGACTATCTAACCGTGAATCCCTAGCAAACTGGAATTGAACCCGAAATCTGCCATTATAGGGATTCTTAGTCATATAGGGATTCTTAAAGAATCCAGCAGGTCCTATGATTTGAAATAGGAAAAAATACTGCATCTTTACATTCATTATATACGAAATGAAATTTAACATCATTTCTCATCCGTGTGAGCAACAAGCCACAGTCGTTTGACAATACCTGCTACTTTGTTGCAGCAGAAGTCACCATATTGTTATACCTCTCCCATTACAATCTTTTATAGATACACTGAAGTGTCTTGTTCACAATATAATGTTGGAAAGAAATCATTTACATTCTTCTCTACTTTAACATTACTGCGATCTTTAGACCCATTTCTAGATCAGTAGATGGCAATTGCCACACAAGCCTGCAACTTGTGTGGATCCCCAGTACCTATCGTGGAAGGGGAGAATTGACTCCCACTAGTGAGTCGGTTCCTAAACACAAAACGACAACAGTAAACATTTCAAGTCTAGGAAGGGGATGGACATGAAAACGAAGTGTATGACACCAACCGTGAAAGGTGTTTGGTTTAGTTTTGGGTTTTTTGTTTGTTTGTTTGTTTTTGTTTTTGTTTGTTTTGAGACAGGGTCTCTCTCTAGTGGCCTGACTGTCCTGGAATTCACTATGTAAACCAGGCTGGCCTTAACTCACAGTGATGTCTGTGTCTGCCTCCTGAATGCTGGGGCTAAAGGCTTGCATTGCCATAGCCTTTAAAAAGTGAGTGATCTTTAGCCGGGCAGTGGTGACACACACCTTTAATCCCAGCACTCGGGAGGCAGAGGCAGGTGGATCTCTGTGAGTTTGAGGCCGGCTTGGCCTATAGAGCAAGTTCCAGGACAGGCTCCAAAGATACACAGAGAAACCCTATCTCGAAAAACAAACAAAAAGTGTTCTTTAGCTTTTTTATTACATTTTATTTTGTGTGTGCATACTCATGTGCACATGCACACAGGTGCCACAGTACACATGTGGAGATCAGAAATCCTTTCTCTCCTTTTACCATGATCCGGGAGCTCAAACTCAAGTTGTCAGGCTTGGTGGCTAGTGCCTGAACTGACTTACCTTTGCTGGGAGGTAATTTCCTCAGTTTATAGATGTAAAAACCAAAACCTTGGGGAGTTAAATGGCTCACCCTGGGTCTGGAGTTTGAGCCTTTTTCTGTCTCCTGGGAGGACTTTGCCATTGCTCATAATAGGAGCTGCTCTTCGTGACTTCATGTTATAGAAGACAGGTGTCCATCTCTCACACATCCACATCCAGGGGCATCAGGCTTTTGAGAGTGCACTGACATAGAACAAGTGTATCAGGCAAGTACACTGTGAACACATAGTGACATAGACACAATGGTGGCCCTGGAGTCAGTGCCCCACACTCTGCATTGTTCTGGGAGCCATCTAGTAACCATTCTATTCATTTGGCCCAAAACCACTTTGCCCCATGTCCACATCAGAATCTCAGAGTCATCTTTCAGCATCTCTCCCACACAGCGAGCCCGCCCTGCCATGTAGACTCTATCATTACACTGTCTGTATTCAGAGTCCTCAGTGATAAGAGCAGATCCCCAGTCTGCCCTTCGGCTCTTTGGTCTCATCCTGCTGAGATACACTATAAAAACCTAAGTCAGTTTATATCACTGGAGGCTTTGACTCTTCCACTGGCTCGTCTTTCTCAGAACTGCAGTCCTCACACTGCCTTCCTGGGAGGCCTGGGTGATGTAGCTCCTACAGTCTAACTCTGCTCCTCTCCTGGCCACAGCAGCCTCTGGGTGGCTTTCAGCACCACAGGTTCCTGCCCCTGCAGGCTTGCTCCCCAGTGCCTGGAAGACTCTCCAGGTATTCACCTCTCTCAGATCTCTGTCCATTGGTTACCTCGCAAAGCCCTCCTTGCCCACATGTGGAGGAAGAGCGTCCCCCTCCCCCCACACTGTGCTCGCCTCTCCTGTCTTTTGTGCTTTTTATACACTGCTGCTATTGTCCAATTTGATATTGTGTTACTGTCATTTAGCATCTGTTTTCACCAGGAATGTAAGTCCTCTCAGGACACTGATGCTTGTCTGAGTTGTAAGGCGGGTGGGGCACCTGGTTATTAATAGCCATTCAGCCATTCATCACTTTGCCCACCATCAGCATCCTCAGTGATCGGCGCAAAAGCCAGTTTCTTCTTTCAGAGCCTACAGCCCCATATAGTAGACATTCAATGAACCATAATCATATCACACTAGGTTTGCTTGTTAAACATTAACGGGCTTCCGGAACCAAATGACCTGAACCCTCTTTCTAACCCTCATTACACCAGCTATTAGTCATGTATAAGCTCAAGGCTACCCTGGGCTATGTAACAAAATCTAGTTTCAAAACAGGAATTAGTTTTTAGCCTCTAGCCATATTATTTTACATGTCTCTGACCTCAAATGGAAATGGGTGGGGCCGGGGACATCCTTGAGTCACACATGTAAATTATTTAAAATATACCTAGCCCACGGCCACTATCGTCCACTCTGTAAACCAAACTCCTCTTTTTTTCTCGCTCCACAGATGCTGCAGGTAAACAAGTGCCAGCGTCCCAGCCAAGCCACAGGTACTATGCTTTGGATAGAAGCTTCTGAGTCACTGAACAAATACTGGTCCCTGTGTGTTCCAGGTGCTAGGGTGGCAACAGGAACAAGACACGTGGTCCCTCTCCTGGGGGAGCAGCTTCTAAGCTGTCAGGAAGTGACAGCCTTTCGTGTGTTATAGGCGCGAGGTGAACAAGCATGACGAAGATGGCAATGAGCTTCAGACCACACCTGAGTTCCGAGCCTTTGTGGCCAAGAAGCTGGGAGTCATGCTGGACAGGTGAGCAGGAGCGCGCTAGCTCGTGATCCTCTCGCCTCAGCCTCCCAAATTCTGGGATTACAATCTTGTGCCCCAAACCCAGCAAAAAAGAAAAAAAAAAAGGAAAAAGTTTGTAGATTTAAAACCAAAAGGTACTTTTGTTGTTACCCAAAATGTCTTGCACCTCCTCTCCCTTAGCTCCATCACCGTCTCAGAAGTGTGGAAGAAGCCATGCAAGGCAGAGGTGCAGCCTATGGCAGAGGTGGAGGATGGTGAGTCCTTAAGGTGCTGGTGGACACTGCCATGGGAGGTCCTCTGTGTGCACTGAGCGCTGTGGGGCCGGCAAGCAGTGCAGGGGGCCGGTTTCTTCTTACATCTGCTCTCCCCACACTCTGAGGCAGGCATCATGGTACCCCATTCCCAGACTGAGCTAGCTCTGAGAATCCTCACTTGCCCTGGTACCTGCAGAAGCGTTTTGCCTTCTCGTTCTACAGTCTTTGCCTACTCTGTCTGATCCAATCCTATATTTAAGCCTCTTTGGAGGCTGCCACAGGTAAGAGACTCAACTCCTGACTTCTGGAAGCTTCTGAAGGCCAGGTGTGGTGGCTCACACTTTTAATCCCTGCACTTGAAGCAGAGGCAGGTGGACCTCTGTGAGTTCAAGGCCAGCCTGGTCTGCTAGCAAGCTGCAGAACAGCCAGAGCTACATAGAGCGACCCTGTCTCAAAGTCCTCCAGAAGCTTCTGAAGCTTGCTGTCTGGATTGGCAGCCAGTGGGTGGGTGCCCCTCAAGCCCCCTATCCTCTGGCTCCACAGGAGAGCGAGCAAGCCCTTCCTCAGACAAGCCTCAGTTTACACGCACATGGCAGGGGTACCTGAGGACAGACTGTGGCCTCAGCACCTGGAGGATGGGTCCGTGCCTGCTTCTCCGATGGCTGACGCTACCCCCACGATTCTTAGGCTTCCGCCTTTTCTTCACATCTATCCCCGGAGGCCACAAGAAAGAAGCTTCTCCAAAACCCTGCCGAAAACGCCAGCCCCCCAGCTCCAGGTGAGAGCTCCCAGCCTCTCTTCTCTCTCTTCTCCTGGCTGATCCTATGAAGTAGCTAAGTCAGGTCCAGATCAAAGGAAAAAGCCCATCAGATAATAGGGCGGTGTGCCCCAGCAGGAAGTGCACAGGGTCTTCTAGGGGGAGCTAAGGGTCTCTACATGTTGTGAGTAGCCATCTTGGCCCAGATTCCTCCCTGTATCATTCTTGCCTCCTGTTTGGGTGCTGTCAGGGTGAGGTCAGAGAGTTAAAGTCACACGCTGACAAGCTGACCTTGGAGCCTGAGTCTGCCTCAGCCCTGAGCCCCAGCCCCTTGGCTGCCTCCACCTGGTCTGGAGGCAACAAGGTAGCTGTGAGTCCCGTCCAATCGCCTGCTAATCCAGCTGCTCTCCCTGGCAGCAGTGACGACAGCGACGAGGAGTGGCAGCGGTGCCGGGAGGCAGCTGTGTCTGCTTCAGATATTCTCCAGGAGTCAGCTATACACTGTCCTGCTGAGGCGGAGAAGGAGGCGGAGAAGAAGAAATTGAAAAAGAAAGCCAAGAAGAAGGCTGCCACTGACTTAACCGTAGCCACAGGCCTGAGACAGGTAAAGGAGGCAGGCAGTGAGGACCTAGCATCACTTGGAACCAAAAAGAAGAAAAGGAAGAAAATGTCCAAGAAAGCCAGGGAGGCTTCTCCATGCCCACCAGCAGAGTGTGCAGGAGCAGGGCCTGAAAACTGACTCTAGGCTGCAGACCAAGCTAAGCCGCTCTCCAGGTTCCAGCACCGTCTCTGCCCACGAGTCCAAAGGAGTGGATGTGTACAGAGAAGCCTGAGCAAGGGGGTGGACTTGTGGTTCCAGAACGTTCTATTACCTCAGGACAGAGGGCACTTCAGTTTTCCATCTCCCCTACCTGCCCAGCCAGGTACGATAAGTGGTCTTTAGAAATGAGGGGAAGGGCCTCCAGGGTACTGAGGCCCAGGAAAAGTTTTGTACCCCTCCCCCAGCCCACACAGACTCAACAGCGTTGCCAGGAAAAGAAGGAAAGATACCCCCTCCTTTTTCCCCAGAATTTTCTTACTCCAAAATCTTTACTATACCATCCATAATAACATGTCTAAGTCAGGTCAGTTACTGCATCAGGTGCCAGAGTACTGGGGACCTACTTAATTTAGGGTGCAGGCTTGGCTACAAGGCCCCAAATAAGTTCTGTTTCCAGCACCAAAGAGAAAAGGGAAACTAAATTATCAGGTGACCCAAGATGTAGCCTAGGGACTGCCCCTGCTTGGTGCTGACCCTCTCTGTTTTATTGTTTGTCTGAAAGAGTAGCTCAGACTGGCCTGGGGCTGACAGTCTCCTGCTTCTGCCTCCTGAGTAGGGGGACAGGAATGCGCCACCAGTGCTGTGGTGTTTGGTGATCACGCTTACTCGGCAAGTGTTCTACCACTGAACCACATCCTCAGTGCTGAAAGTTAGGGGACATTTTAAATAAAAACCACATATGGGAGCCTCCCATCCATACCCCAAGATCTGCTTCCTCACCCCAGCTTCAAGACTCCGGGAAACCGTACCACGTGTGAACTAGGTTCCTTGCAGTGCATCTTCTGCAAGGAGGAGGCACAGGCTCGGGTGGTGTCTCCTCGCCTCATTTCCACAAGAGAAACGAACGTGTGACCGTGTGTCTCAGGCCCCTGGCCTGTGCCCAGCTTCCCTCTGCCCTCCCTCCTGGCTGCTGAGGGATGAGCAGGCGGCTTCCGTACATTTCTCTTTGACTTTACTAAAGTTAAATAAGTGTACAGGCTTGTCCATAGCTGACTGTAAGCTGCAGAGGACCCTGGCTCTCCAGGCTCTTCAAACCCAGACAAGAGCCCCTAAGAGCCAGATCCTCTGCAATAGGTCCAGGGAGGTGAGTCACGTGTGCTCTGGGTTCTCACAAGCTGCTTTGCCCCTCACAGTCACACTCAAGGCCTTGGGTTCCTCAGAATGGCTCAGCCCAGGCCATGTGCGTGGTTTCTCTGCTGCTCTCAGCTTTCTCCACCAGACACTGCTCAGCCTTCTGAGTTCTGCCTCCCTTACACCAGGAAGGAAGAGTTTTCAGGGCCCTAAAACCAGAGGAGCGGATGGCCCAGGATATGGCGAGTCACACATCCTAAGAAACAGGGATGACAACCCCTTTAAGTGGCTTTTCTAGTGGAGGCAAGAAATGAGGCTGGCGTCAGAAGACATGTCCATCAGAGGGAGTAAAGAGATCCTGGAGCTCGGAGGGGGTGGCTCAGTTCGAGAAAGCCTAGAAGAGTCCTTCGTGCCTTCCCCTCAGCTCCCAGGCCTCACAGAATAGCCACTTGGAAGATGCCTGTCTGGGGTGGGGAGAGTGTTCCACAAATAGGTGCTGGCTCGCTGGCTGGAAGGAGCTGGCGCAGGGTGGAATGGCCTGGGGATGCACCAGAGACAGAAGGCAGCCGTGTGGATCTAGGGCCTCAGGGCTCAGCACAGAGATCCTGTGGGGGCTGCAGACTCTGACTAGGGGTGCCAGCATCACAGGCTTCCCTTTTCTGTTCCAAGTATCAAGTTTTCTGTTCTAAGCAGCTTCCAAAACACTTCCCAGATCAGGCTGTCTTCCAGCCCTTTGTGGTCCCCTTCTCAGCTGAGATACCCGAGAACCATCCCTTTCTGATGCTGGAGGAGTTACGGGATGAAAGCAAAGACTTTTGGGAAGGCCAGGAGCCTATGGTAGGAGACACATGGCAGACTCAGATGTCCTCCAGGCAGCATGGCCGTTCCCTTCTTGCTCCCTATGCAGGTAGTGCAGGCTCTGGGGACCCAGCTCCTGAGAGACAGTCACCATGGTTACTGAGAGGAGGAGGCCATCTGGGTGGAGATAAAAGTCTCGATGACACCATGGTTGGATGGCAGCAGGTGGCTATGCCCGTTGGTTGAGTCGGAGCTCTGGTACAACACCAGGCTGCTGGAGGACACTGCAGAAGCAAATGAGGTCACTGGCTGTCGGCCAAGTCCCCTCTGACCTCCACCCCACCTGTCTGTCCCTAGGGATGCTCCAGGGGGAGAAGGCAGAGTCTCACTTTCTGAATCACAACAGATTCCAGGAGCCCAGGTCATCCCTGTCCCCTCAGGGCCCACAGGGAGCCTCCCAGATGCTGAGCTGAGTCAAACACTAACATGGCTGGGAAAGGCCTTTTGCATTACTGGGATTTGAACCTAAGGTCTCATGCTTGAATACAGCTCCTCAGAAAGTATTTTATAGATGTGGTTAACAGTGAATTGGCTTTCAGTAAAAGAAGTTACCCTTGACCATGTGGGGGGCCACATCTAATCAGAAGCCTTAAACTAGAGAGGAAACTGAAGCTTCCTGGAGAAGAAATTCTTCATTGAGGCCGTGTTTCCTCCTGCCTGCTACTGTCCCCAGTGTGTCCCAGCTATTGCTGGTCTGCCAGACAGATGGCAGATGCACTTGGCCTAAAACTGTGCCCCACAGCTCCCTGTACACAGTGTGGATGCCATCGTTGCTATCTGGAGAGATCCCAAACTGATGAAAGTGACAGAGTGAGCCCTGGGGCTGACCTGAGCCCAGCCCATCTGCCGCAGTCTCTCTGGGGACAGTAACTGCCTTACAGCCGCAAGGGCCAGGTGCGGGATCTGAGGCTCATAGGATAGCAGCTTTCCTGAAGTCACGAAATTGGGGGTGGAGGACACCCCAGACCGCAGACACTGTAGGCTGTAAGCCGGGTAGGTGGAATGGGACAGGCTGAGGGATGCACGTCTGTTGTAAGAACATGAGCCCTCCCAGCTTCCCAGATGAGGCCAGAGCCAGTCTCCTAGGTAAAAACTGAGTTGTTTTGGTTTTTTGTTTTGTTTTGTTTGTTGTTTTGGTTTTTCAAGACAAAGTTTCTCTGTGCATCCCTGGCTGTCCTGGAGCTCAGTCTGTAGACCAGGCTGGCATGGGGCTCACAGAGATCCACCTGCCTCTGCCTTCCAAGTGCTGGGATTAAAGGTGTGACCACCACACCCAACAAAAACTGAATTTTTAATTCTGGACACTGGAAGGATATCAAACACTGAGTCCTGGGGCAATGGCCTGGGGGTAGGAGTGCTTCAGGGTGGATGGGAAGATAAAGAAGCTAATAACTTCATGTTAATCCTTGGACCCACACGGTAGAAGGAGAGAACTGACTCCTGAAAGTTGGCCTCTGACCTCCACACAGGAGGCACCCCCCATCCACCCTCAGTCCATTGCACACACCACCTCACATCCTACTGGGAGACAGCAGACCGCTCACCCGTGGGGCTGGTGCTGAGGCGGTGGGCCGGCTGCAGGTGCTGGATGCTCGATGGGTCCTGGCTGGGGATGTGGATGGTGGTGGCTGGAGATGATGGTTCATGCAGCCCAGGCTCACTGGAGGCCTCTGTGTCTGAGGTGAAGACCTAGGCAACCAGAGTAATGCCCTGAACCCATGGCATGGAAGTGTGGAGCTTCGGGTGGGGCTTCAGGAGGCGGGGCCTTACCTGCTTGGTGGGCGTGAGGCTGGCAAGGGCACTGAGGTTGGTGTCTGTGATCAGCATGGTCTGCGGAAGCAGGCTTGTGTGCGTGTACTGGGCCACCTCAGGCTTGTGGCTGTAGAGGGCTGGGCGGAGAGGACACAGATATGGCTCCCTGGACCCTTCCCTCAAGACAGTGCCCTATGGGAAGTGGGCAAGGGGCCTGTGGATAGTCTGAAGGAGCAGTGCTTGGGGATCCAGTTGGAAGAGATGAACCCCTGTCTTCCCATTATAGGGGCCTGCTCTGCTAAACCGGATGGGGAGCAGCCAGGGGAAGGCCCAGCACCAACTCCAGCTCATTTTATGTTTGTTCCCCCGCTACCCAGTGGCCTGTGCTAAGTACAGGGGATGTGTTAGAAGCGGATGCTGCTGTACTAAATGCAGGTGGCACTGTTGTACCAAGTGTGGGCACTCTCTAGTACTGTGCTCAGTATGCTATGCTCAGCAAAGGGACCACAGTGAAAGGTGCTGTAGCATGAAGTGCAAGTGCCCTTGTGCCAAATGCAGGCCTTTGAAGGAAAGGCCAGTGGCCTCCATCTAGGTGGGCGGGGCAGAGGCTAGCAATACCTCTGTCTTCAGGGCTCCTCCAACATGAAACAGCTTCAAGTGTAGCCTCTCCAAGAGACTTGAACACTCGCCTAGCACAGAGTAATGCTGTACTCTCCCAGGAACTCCACTAAAAGTAGGGTGCCCACCACAGGCAGAGATTCAGCCACACACATGTCCACAAGTCCATAGCCCCTGTCTCCATGCTGAAGTCTAAAAGGTCTGAACCCGAAGCATTGCATAAGATTGGCCCCATGGCCCATTTGATAGGCCACTTTAGGCAGACCTGATGTGAGAGAGAGAGTTGGGGAATATTATTTTAAGGTGTGTTACTTTTATTTATGCTGTGGAATGTTTTAATGATGTAAAGATGTATTGCTTTTGTTTATGCTGCATTTGTTTAACTCTGTAAAGCTGTGTGATTCTTTGCGCGTCTAAAAAACCTTACGGTCTAATAAAGAGAGCTGAACGGCCAATAGCAAGACAGGAAAAAGGATAGGCGGGGCTGGCAGGCAGAGAGGACAAATAGAAGGAGAAACAAGGAAGAGGAGGAGCAAGGAGAGAACTACGTGAGGAGGACACTAGGGACCAGCTACCTGGCTACCCAGCCACCCAGCCACGGAGTAAGAGTGAATGTAATCTGGGTGGTGGTGACGCACGCCTTTAATCCCAGCAGTCGGGAGGCAGAGGCAGGCAGATCTCTGTGAGTTCGAGACCAGCCTGGTCTACAGAGCAAGTTCCAGGACAGGCTCCAAAGCCATATAGAAACCCTGTCTCGGGAGAAAAAAGGGGTGAAAGTAAAATATACAGAAGTAAGAAAAGGAAAAAGCCCAGAGGCAAAAGGTAGTCAAAATAATTTAAGAAAAGCTGGCAAGAAACAAGCCAAGCTGAGGTTTGGCATTTATAACTAAAAATAAGCCACCATGTGATTTATTTAGGAGCTGGGGGGCAGGCCCCCAAAAAGCCAAAGAGTAAAGAGTAAAAAAAAGTTAAAACCACAACGTGTGTGTGTCCGTCCATGTCCATCCACGTACAAGTGTAGGCATGTGAGGCCAATAGTTCCTTGGGTGCAACCCGCCTCTTTTGAGGAAGTTCTCCCGCTTGCCTGGAGCTCAGCGAGCAGGCCAGATCGCTCTTCTGAGCCCCAGGGATCACCAGCAGTCTCTGCCTCAGCTCTGGACTTACAGGAAGCACACACCGCCATGTCCCATGCCCCTTGCTTCTGAAGGAGGCCTCTTCAGCACTTGACCGAGCTGTTTCCCCCAGCCCTGCACGGATCCTTAGTCTGCTTCATGTAGTTCCTATCTGTTATTGCACGGGTAACAGTGCCCTATGGCAGGTGCTGCCCGTGCTGGCCTAGAGTAGTATGTAACATGATGTAGCCACAAACCAGCTTTCTGAAGGTGGGAAAGTCGTAGGCTGAAATATGCGCAGCCCCAAGGGCCTCAGAGACTAGCTGGTAACCTGCACCCCAGCACCCAGACAAACAAGGCTGGGAACGTGACCAATGGACACCAGCATTGCACACGTTGAGAAGTTCACACTGGTTCCTGTGCACACACACAAACGGGTTGGTGGTCTGTAGATACCTGCACCACACACAAGCAGACCACAGCACCTGCCCTGTCTTGTGCCCACCCACAGCCACCCTCTAGCCCACCTCCCCTAGGCCAACATGAGAGATGCTCACCGTGAGGGCTCTGCAGCTGGGCCATGGTGGCCATGAAGGGGCTCTGGGTCACGTGGCTCTGTACAGGGGGCATGAGCGGCTGCTGGTAGGAGGGGTGCAGTGGCTGGGAGAACTGGACCGGCTGCAGGGTGGTCAGGCTGCTGCCCATGCTGTTAATGACGGGCACACTCTGTGCCTGAGTGGAGGCCAGACCTGGTGCAAGACAGGCAAGAGTCAGCCAAGCCTCACACCCGCCACTCTGTCCTCCCTAGACCCGGACCCTCTGAGGGACACCCTCCAGGCCTTTAGCTGGTCTGGTGGGAAAGGCAGGCTGGGAGTAGATTAGACATTGTCTGACTGGCTTCCCTGGAGCCCTGGGGTCCCACTGCAGTGGCAAAGCCCCTGGCCTTGCTCTCTGCCCCCCTCTTCTAGCAGCTCCCTGTCTTAGATACTGGGCAACAGTTCCTGCATATAAAGGGCTTGAGACTTTAAAAAAAAAAAAAAGCCAAAATCCTAGAAATCATCACACAATGCACCCTTACTGCTTTCGCACAGTCTTCTCAGACTTTAGGGTTTCAGTGTAATTTCTACACCGTGCTTATTGGTTCTGTTTGGTTCACTGTCTGGGATCATGGGTGCCTAGATACAGACACTTAGAAAATAGGAATTGGATGGATGGATGGATGGATGGATGGATGGATGGATGGATGGATGGATGAGCCCCAGCGGCTCTTTCCAGATCCCAGACTGCAGGAGGCACAGGGGCCCCACTCACCCCCACTTGCTTACCAATGACCAAGGTGGAGGCGCCTGTGTTAGTGAATGTGGAACCCAGGGAGGCGGGCTCCCCAGTCCCAATGGTCATGACCCCAGGCAGCGAAGCCATGATGAGGTTCTGCGGCTGCTGGTTGAGTCCTGGAGATGTCTGCTCTAAGCTGTGCAGCGCTGTCAGGGTGCTGACTGGAGGCAGGGGACCTCCAGTGGCTGAGACCTGGGAGGGTAAGTCAAGTTGAGTTAGAGTGTCCCCACACTGTCTCCCAGCCACAGAAAATGGGGCTAGGAGGGGTCTCCACACAGGGATCTCACTCACCAGCTTGGCTTCAGTGCTCAGCAGGCTGCTGCTGGGCTCCAGGCCTGTGGGGGACACTTGGTGTAAGGCCGTAGACACTGTCACTAAGGGACCGCCGCTGCTTGAGGGCACCTCGGCTGGCTCGCTGGTTGCAGGCTGTCCATACCGCACACCTGGAGTGGGGACAGTGTCTAGCCTCAGCGCTCCACTTCCCCGTCCTCTCCTGCCCCACCAGAGCTGTTTTTCTGGCACCCCGGCTTTCCTCCTGTGCTAGCTGCTCCCAGATCTTTTAATTCATGGTCCTGTGTCCCCCACTGCCTGGTGTGTCCGGCTCTGTGTAGAAGACTCTCAAAGAACAAAGGGACTGAGCCAAATTGGTGCTCATAGAACTTAATGGAAATGAACTGAGTTGAGCAGAATGGACTGCAATTGGCCAAATTAAATTAAATCTCCTTAAATGGGACCAGAAATGAGTTGAGCTAGATTGAGCTTTTGCTGAGCTGATCAAAATCCAATTGAAATGGACTAAATCGAATTGAGCTTTACAGTCAGCCCCTTATCCACAGGTGCAGCAGCCTCAGATTCGATCAAATGTTAGATAAATTTAAATCTGAAAAAAATTCACATTTGTACTGAACACGTGCAGGATGTTTTCCTGTCACCAGTCCTCAGCCAATACTGTCTGCAACATAATTACCCCATGTCAGGTACCATAAGTCATCTAGAAGTGACTCCATATACGGTAGGGTGTGCATGGTGAGAGGGAGATACTATAGGACCTGTCTACAAGAGGTCCTGGCATCACTTCCCAGGCTCCAAGGGATACGCTCTGCATAATGAACTGGATCCTATAGAATTAGTTTGGTCAAACTGAATGGTTTGCACAGGAATTGGTGGATTAAACTGTGATCTGAACACAGTTGAGTTGAGCTGAAATGGTGTTTTAGCTCACGGATCCACGGTGGTTGTGTTGTACTGACATATCGGGAGGCGAGTCAGGCTGAACAGAGTGGGCTGGAGTGGGATAAGCAGTGTGGTATGGGTGGGGTTTTGGTGAGTGCGTGGGGTAGTGTGAACCAGTGTATGGGTCCGGCTGCGTGAGGTGGGTGGAGTACACAGTGTGAACTGGAGTGAGGAGGGAGGGTAGAGTGGGTAAGAAGGACGGAAGGAAGTGGGAGGAAACAGAAGCGGGAGACAGGAGTGGATGGAGGAGGGGGTGGAGCGCAGGCCGAGAAGAGGATGGAGTGCATGAGGCACAGTGGAGGGATGGAGTGCAGAGTGTTTGGGGTGGTTGCCACCCCGGGAGGGGGACGCCCTCTGGCCCTTCTGCCCATCGCTTTTCCTCTTCACTTTTCCCAATTTCCTCCCCCACAGCACTCACCGTGGACCTTACTCGGGGAGAGGGCGGATGTGGGCAGACCAGGGGAGCTGTGAGCTGGCAGCGCAGGACCTGGGCCCGGCCCTGGTGGGGGCCCGTTGTATGTGTCCATGGCCAACTTGTGCCGAAAGGCTTCTTCCTTGCGCCGGTTGGCAAACCAGTTGTAGACACGCACCTCTGTAACAAGGTTGGAGCCTAGCCCCTGTGCCTGTGACGGTGACACCCCCCTCTGGATGCACTCCGCCCTGCAAAGATGGCACCCATGAGCCTCCACGCCAGACTCAGAGGAGGGAGGACAGCACTGAGCAGTGGAGTCCACCCACTTGCTGAATACAGATCCAGAGTACAAAAGCAGTCCTGCTGTGTGACCTTGGACAAGGGACTTAGCCTCACTGACCTTAGTCAAGATGCGAACAAAATAGCCATAGGGTTGTAGAGGAGATGATAGGAGACAAGTGACTCCCGCCCCCCAGGTGTTGCTCAGGTGGGTGGGGGATGCTGAGAATTCAATTCAAAACAATGGGAAGGAACTGACTCCTCTCAATGGACAGCAAGAGTTCTCAAGGACCGGGGAGCCCCCCTGAGAACCCAGAGACACCTTCCCTTCCCCGGCTTAGCCTCAGCCCTGGCTGGACCATCACCTACCTATTACACTCCTCCACCAAGGTCTCCCGCTCTTCCTTGCTGGGGTTCTTCTGCCTCTCATAGGCCTGGAACAGGATCTGCTGGGATGCTGGGCCCCACTTGAACCGGTTCCTCCGCCCCTTTTTGGTTGGCAGCTCATCACCTGTGGGCTCTTCAATCAGCCCCCCCTGCCCTGCGTGGGTGAATTCTGTGGGGTCAGAGAAAGGTGAGTAGGGCGTTGAGCATGCCCACCTTCACTGTCGGCTCACCTGACCCGCCCCATCTGTCTTTGGTGTGGCCCCTCACAGCCACTCATGCTGCCTCTGAGGCACCCATCTTGCTTCTGTCTACACTCAGCTGAGTAGCTACGGGAGCCTGGACTAAGTAAGACCTGAGGTGCCAGATACTATGGCACCCATCTTGCTTCTGTCTACACTCAGCTGAGTAGCTACGGGAGCCTGGACTAAGTAAGACCTGAGGTACCAGATACTATGGCAACCATCTTGCTTCTGTCTACACTCAGCTGAGTAGCTACGGGAGCCTGGACTAAGTAAGACCTGAGGTACCAGATACGGCTTGGCCCCTAAACCTGAAACACTCTGTCAATTTTTAATATTTTTGTTTGTGTCTGCATGTTATATGTGTGGGGTGCCCACAGAGGCCTGAAAGGGTGTTGCAGGTGACTGAAACCCCTCACGTGGGTGCTGGGAATTGAACTAGCATTCTCAGGAAGAATAACATTTCTTTTTCGTTGAGACATTGCCACGCTATGCAACTCTATCTGTCCTAGAACTTGGTATATAGACCAAGCTGGTCTCTAATTCACAGAGATCTATCTGGTTTTGCCTCATGAGTTCTGGGATTAAAGGCATGCACCACTACAACTGTCCCTAAATATGTACTTCTTAAAAATGAACTCCAATAACTATATGATAAGATCAATGTAATGAGTTACCAAAAAAAATTCAAGTTAAAACCACAATCCAATATCTTGTGTACATCGTGGTGAAAATGAAGAAGACCCACATTAACAAGTGTTAACAAAGATTCAGATGCCCCTGGAATTCTGAGACCCTGCTGGTTGGAGTGCAAAAGGTTTGGGCAGGGATCTACTAAGACCTACTAACTCTGTAGCCAATAGAATTGTATGTACACCTTTAGCAAAAAGCGTGAGTGAAAATATTCAGAGCAGTCCCATTCACAGAATTAAAAGATCAGAAGCAATCCAAATGTTCACTAGAAAGGAATAATGTCAGCCAAAAGTGGTGGCTCACACCTTTAATCCCAGCACTGGGGAGGTAGAGGCAGGTGGAGCTCTGAGTTCGAGGTCAGCCTGGTCGACAGGGCAGTTCCAGGACAGCCAGAACTGTACACAGAGAAACCCTGTCCTGAAAAACAAAACAAAACAAACAAAAAAGAATAATGTCTCCTTCACACGAGGACATAGCCACACATGAAAATGAACTTGGCCCATGTGAAATGACAAGGGACCATGTAGATGAAACTCAAGTTTAATGGGGAGTGAAAGGAGTCACTCTGTATAGTTCCACTTGTGAAGACTTGGGGACCAGCCCTAAGCAGCGTGGTGGAAGGTAGGACTGGGGGTGCTCCTGCTGGGGCGGGGTCGCTGGGAAGCGGCCCTGTTCAGTTCTTCACCCACCAGGGAGCTGTGTCGTTATGCTAACTTTGCAAAGATGCATTGAAGGAGCACTGTCACCCAGAGCTAAAATCCCAGCCCTCTGGAGACTGAGGCAGGAGAATCGCTATAAGTTTGAGGCCAGCCTAGGCTGCATAGCAAGCTGGGGCTACAGAGGGACCTTATCTCAAGAAGGAAGAAAAAGAAAAAAAGAAAGGGGAGGGGCGAGAAAAGAAAGAGGGAAGCAGAGGAAGAGGGAGGGTGGGAAAAGGGAGAAGTAAGCTAATGTAGACCAGGCTGGCCACCATGACCAGATGAATTGTACACTTCAGATCTGTGGACTGGTGCTGGTGGTGATGGCGCATGTCTTTAGTCCCAGCACTCAGGAGGCAGAGGCAGACAGATCTCCTGAGTTCAAAGTCAGCCTGATCTACATAGTGGGTTCTAAGTCAGCCAAGGCTCCATAGTGAGACCCTGTCCCCAAAAAATAAAATAAAATAATAAAAATAGCAAAAATCAAAAAAACAAACCACCACCACCAAAAGATCTGTAGATTTTTGTATATTTTTAAAGGATTTTTTTATTGTTATTGGAGTAAATCATTCATCCAACTGAAAACTGGAAGACTGTTTTCCCCTCTGAGATTACTGAGCAGATAGGATCATGGCGCAGGGTTCCCAGGACCAGCCTGTGGCCCTGTGAGGAGACCCCCTGAAGGCATGCCAACAGAGGAGAAAACCAACCAACCAAGCCAACATGGTGCACACAGCTCTGAGCTCAGCATGTGGGAAGTGGAGACAGGAGGAGCGGTGCAAGAGGCATCCTCCGCTGTGTAGCAAGTGTGGGGCTATAGTGGGCTACACATGAGCCCCTGGAGGGAGGGAGGAAGGGAGGGAGGGAGGGAGGAAGAGAAAGAGAGAGAGAGGAGAAAAAAGAAGGGAGGAGGGAAACAAAGCCAAATCAAGCTACTAAGTGTATGAAAGTTGGTTAAGGCCGTGGAGGCAGCCATGCCTGAAAACAGCCCTGAATTGTTCACATTCATGAGCCAATAAATTCCTTTCTAAAAGTTCTTAAATCGGTTTCCTGAAAGAGCTCTAATGCTTTGGGCTCATCTTGAACATTCTTCTCCCATTCTTCAGTTTTCCCCTTAAAGTTCAAAACTCTGGACTGGGGGCTGGTGAGATGGATTCAGCACTAGTCGCTCTTCCAGAGGACTCAGTTCCCAGCACCCACGAGGGGGCTCACTACCATCTGTGACCATAGTGCTGAGGAATCTGACACCTTCTGGCCTCCCTCTGCAGGCTCCAGGCACACAGGAAGCACACAGACTTAACTTATGGTGGCAAAACACTTTCACACACACAAATAAATAAAATGAAACCAACCCCCTCCTGGTTGCTACAGGGTTGCAAAGCGGCTCCTGTATGGAAGACTCAGGGAGCATTTTGGGCTGGAGGCAGAAAGATTGAGTGCCAGAGGGTCAGGGAATTTTCTGTGAGACTGTGTCTCTTAGGGATGTCAGGGGTTGCGCCCATAGAGTCTCAGCAGGACAACCGCCAAGATGAGCTGAACAAGGACAACAGCGACGAACGTCAAAGTGAGTGGGAGAGGGGCGCATGGACCTCAACTCCACACAAGGTCTAAAGGCAATTGAGGAAGGCTGAGAGCGGAAGAGACGGTGCTCCCCAGGGCAGAGCACACCAGTTAGTTATCCAATACCAAATGGTCAGCCCTGAAAACACATGCGAGTGACATACAGACTGAGCAGGTTCTAGTTCGGGATATGTGTCTATACACATGCTCTAAAAATTAAGTAAAATAGATCTAAAAACAAAACAAAAACCTCCATCATGGGATCTGGGGGTCCAGCCCAAGCGCTTTACCCCCCCAACCATCTCATGACTATTCAGCAACCATTTTTTGTTATTGTTTTAGTTGGGGTTTTTTATATGTTTTTGTTTTGTTTTGTTTTGAGACAGAGTTTCTTTGTAGCCCTGGCTATCCTAGGCCTCACTCTGTAGACCAGGTTTGCCTTGAACTCAGAGATCCACCTGCCTCTGCCTCCCGAGTGCTGGGATAAAGGTGTGCGCTTTGCCTGGCTGCAGCAACAATTTTAAAAGCACTTCCTATGCACACCAACATCCCACATCTAGGAACTTTTTCTATGTGGATGTCCTTTGCAAAAAAGGATCATGAGAGCATATCAGAAAACCCTAAGTGGCACAGACCGCTATGAAACCCCTGAAAACGAGTGATATCAAGTTGGATGTGGCAGAACACACTTGTAATCCTAGCACTTGGGAGGCAGAATCAGCAAGACCATGAGTTCAAGGCCAACCTGGGCCACAGCCCTGTCTCAAAAGTAAACAGAAGGCTGGGAACTTAGCTCTGCGCCTGATAGAGCACATGCCTACCATGTGTGAGGCCATTTGTTCAATCCCGTGTGTGTGTGTGTGTGTGTGTGTGTGTGAGAGAGAGAGAGAGAGAGAGAGAGAGAGAAAGAGAGAGAGGGAGGAGAGAGAGAGAGAGAGAGAGAGAGAGAGAGATCAAAAGCTCAGCAGTCTCTAAATCAGCAGTTCTCAGCCTGTGGGTCACAATCCCACAGGGGTTGCATATCATACATTTACATAATGATTCATAACAGTAGCAAAGTTACATTTATGAAGTAGCAATGAAATAATGTTATGGTGGGGTCACCACAACATGAGGAACTGTATTAAAGGGCTGCCAAGTTAGGAAGACTGAGAATCATTGCTTAAGTAATAGTGTCTGGGTGTACCCCTGCCTCTGAGCCTTTTCATGCTGTTCCTCTTGATTGCAACACCCTTCTTTATACCTCTGTAGGGACAGTTTAAGACCTAAGTAACGGCCATGCTGCTCATGAGACCTTCCTGAAACCTGAGCTAGAAGGGCTTCCTCTTTCCCCTTCACAGTCTGCTCACCATTTTCCTCAGCACCGAGCCCAGCACACAGTAAGGGCTCAATTAATACTATTTCTGGGTTTTGTCATTAGCATATAAAACCCATGTTTTGTTTTTCGAGACAGGGTTTCTCTGTAGCTTTGGAGCCTGTCCTGGAACTAGCTCTTGTAGACCAGGTTGGCCTCGAACTCACAGAGATCCACCTGCCTCTGCCTCCCAAGTGCTGGGATTAAAGGCGTGTGCCACCACCGCCCAAAATCCACATCTTACTATATCATAGTGATCTCTCTCAAGTTTCCATTGAGCAGTGTGTTCCTGGAAGGAGAGATACAGCTTGTTTATCTGCAGATCCTGGGTACCAATCCTGCTTCCTTCTCAGTGCCTCGTGCAGAGTGGGTGGTAAATTTGGGGGCATCCTTCTGGCTCCCTCAGTCTCACTTGTCTGTGTGATGGGGGTGGCGACACTCCCACCCCACTATGAGCTGTGGAGAGCTGCGGGCCCTGCCCGGGAGGACACAGGCTGGGGTCATTACTTACGCTGAGCCACCTCTCGCTGCTTGCGGACATACCAGGTGTACAGAGCAGCTCGCTTCTGTGTCTTCATGGGGGTGCCCTTGTTGAGGTGCTGCGACAGGTGGGACTGGTTGAGACCAGTGGTGTCCACCACCTCCCGCTGTGGGATGTTGTGCTGTTGCAAATAGGACTTGACCATCTTTGCCACGCGCCATGGGTCCTCCCTGGAAGGGAGTAAGGACAGGGTCTGCTCAATGGCTCTTCTTGACACCTCAGGTGAGGCTGGGGTCCTACGGACTATGGCTCTGCTCTGTGGGTAGGACCTGTACTTGGGTCCCATACTGGGAGACATGGATGCATGAACACATTCCCACTGGAAATTGCCCATCAAGTAGGGAAGACCCTCAACCTGTGACTCCTTCAAAGTTCCTCCCCTCTTCTGAACCTGCTCATGAGTATAGGTGTGTGTGTGTGTGTGTGCACATGTGCGTGTATGTGCACATGTGCCACAGTAAGTGTTTGGAAGTCAGTTTTCTCCTCCCATCTTTCCATGGGTCCTGCAGCTTGAACTCACCAGGTTTCTGCAGCAAGCGCTTTTACCTGTTGAGCCACCTCACAGGCCTTGCTACATGAGTTTCTTTTTTTTTTTTTTTTTTTTTGGTTTTTCAAGACAGGGCTTCTCTGTAGCTTTGGGGTCTGTCCTGGAACTAGCTCTTGTAGACCAGGCTGGCCTCAAACTCACAAAGATCCACCTGTTTCTGCCTTTGCCTCCCGAGTGCTGGGATTAAAGGTGTGCGCCCCCACCATCCAGCTGCTAAGTGAGTTTCAAACAGCTGTCAAGGGTAGGAGGAACTGTGTGGTTCCCAGAACCCAAAATGGCCTGACACGGAGTATGTCATAGATGACATACGAGTGAATGAGTTGATGGGTGATGGGTAGATGGATAGATGGATGGATGATGGATGATGGATGATGGATGGTGGATGATGGATGGATGGATGGATGGATGGATGGATGATGGATGGATGGTGGATGATGGATGATGGATGGTGGATGATGGATGGATGATGGATGGATGGATGATGGATGGATGGATGGATGGATGGATGATGGATGGTGGATGGATGGATGATGGATGATGGATGATGGATGGGTGGTGGATGGATGGATGGTGGATGGATGAATGGATGGATGGTGGATGATAGATGCATGGATGATGGATGGGTGGATGGAGGATGGATGATGGATGGATGGATGATAGATGGATGGATGGTGGATGGATGATGGATGGATGGATGATGGATGGATGGATGGATGACGGATGGGTGGAGGATGAATGATGGATGGATGGATGATGGATGGATGGAGGATGGATGATGGATGGATGGATGACAGATGGATGGATGATGGATGGATGGAGGATGGATGAATGGATGGAGGATGGCTAGATGGTGGATGGATGATGGATGGATGGATGGATGGAGGATGGATGGATGGATGGATGGATGGATGGATGATGGGTGGATAGATGGATGATGGATGGTTGCTTGGGTAGATGGATGGCGACCTGTCTGGTTGTTTGGTTTTTGTTTTTGTTTTGTTTTTAAATTATTTATTAACTATATAATGTATATAGCATTCTGTTCGCATGTGTCCCTACAGGCCAGAAGAGGGCATCAGATCTTATTACAGATGGTTGTGAGCCACCACATGGTTGCTGGGAATTGAACTCAGAACCTCTGGAAGAACAGTCAGTGCTCTTAACCTCTGAGCCATCTCTCCAGCCCTTTGTTTTTGTTTTTAGACAACTTAACACACACTAGAGTTTGCCTGTAGCCAGGCAGAGGTGGCACACACATTTAATCCCAGCATTCAGGAGGCAGAGATGGGTGGATCTCTGAGTTTGAGGCCAGCCTGGTCTATAGAATAAGTTCCAGGACAGCCAGGGTTTCACAAGAAAACTCTGTCTAGGGGTGAGAGGGATTGGCCTGTAGGCAAGATTGTACAGCATTTTCTTAATTAGTGATTGGTGTCAGAAGGACCAGACTTTTGTGGGTGGGTGGACAGGTGGTCCTAGGGTGTATAAGAAAGCAGGCAGAGGCCAGGCAGAGGTGGCACACACCTTTAATCCCAGCATTCAGGAGGCAGAGGCAGGTAGATCTCTGTGAGTTCGAGGCCAGCCTAACCTACAGAGCAAGTTCCAGGACAGCCAGAACTGTTACACAGAGAAACCCTGTCTCAAAAAACCAAAAAGAAAAAAAGAGAAAGAAAGGAAGGATTGAAGGAAGAACAGAAGAAAGAAAAGAAAGCAGGCTGAGCAAGGCACAGAGAGGAAGCCAGGAAAGGACATCCCTCCATGTGCTCGGCTTCAGTTTCTGTCCCCAGCTTCCTTCCCTGACTTCCCTTTATGGTGGGGTACCCCATAAGCTCAAGTAAACCCTTATGTCCCCGAAATTGCTTCTGGTCATGTCTTCATCACAGCAATAGAAACCCAACTAAAATAGATGGGTAGATGCTGAGTGGTCAGATGTGTGTAAGAGTAGGTGAATAATTAGATAGGTGTGTGAATGGATGTATGTGTAGGATTTGCTCACACATACACACCTACACATAAATAAAAATAATAAGTCTTTGTCCGGGCCTGGTGGTGCACTCAGGAGGCAGAGCCAGGTGGATCTCTGAATTCAAGGCCAGCCTGGTCTATATATTGAGTTGCAGCCTACTGGGGCTGCACGGTACAATTCTGTCTCAGAAAGTAAAAGGAGTAGGCTAGGACTTGCACAGAGCCAAAGCCTCCTCTGTCCACTTTAATCAGCTGAGGTTGCAGCAGGGGCGCCACCTAATGGCCGCTTTACTCAGTGTTTAGATAATAGTGACAAGAAAACTATACAGGTTGAGTGCAGAAGCCATTACACTCGTTTCAGTCCCCAGCTGGTTGAATCTGCAGGTTTGGAGCTCAGTGTCACAGAGGACTGGCTGCATCTAACATTCCCAACTGAAACCCTCCCCGGCACTCTGAAGCCAGCCCCACAGCCCCTCTCCTTCCTAAAGTCAGCTCTGTTTCACAGCCGGGAGAATGCGGTTCTCACAGGCAGGGCCATGGCCAGTCAACCTGTGGGTCATGACCCATTTCACAGGAGTCTCCTAAGACCCTTGGAAAACAGATTGACATGACTATTCATAAGAGCAGCAAAATCACAGCTAAGAAGTATCAATGAGCATAATTTTATGGTTGGGGTCAGCACATGAGGAACTGCGTTAAAGGGTCATAAGATGAAAGAAAGTTGAGAACCACCGGCTTAGACCCTCTTACTCCCTCCTGTTAGCAGCAGTTACCAGAGCAGCAGGGGCACAGAGAAAGTGGACGGAGTAATTTAACCTGGCACAGCAAAGAAATGAGGATGAATGAGTCCAGGGTCACGGGGAGCGGCCTGCATCTCACAGCTAACCCAGGACATATGTTCCATCTGGACTCTGGCTCCACCTCTGACAAAACTCAGGTTCAGAAAAGGGAAACCTTGTCCCAGGTTGATCTAGCTGGGGCTCAAGAATAATTCTCATAGCCAGGGACCCCATCTGCACGCTCCTTCCTGCCTCCTTTCTCACCCTGTGTTCAGGGTCCTTGGAGTCTCACCCCTCCTCCCTTCCCTGGGTGCCAGTCAGGGCTGGGAGAAGCGGAGACAAAGTCCAGCTTGTGCTTCTGCAAACATATTTATCTGGTGGCCTCCCTCCTCGGGCAATGGCAACCCTCGCCCTGCTCTCCTCCCTCCCTCTGGCCCTCACTACTTTTTCTCCTCCCTCCTCTGCAGGGAGACTGGTCACCTGACTCTCAGTACAGGTGGGGCTTTTCTTATAGTCAGTCAATGTCTGTCTCTCTCTCTCTCTCTGTGTCTCTCTCTCTCCTTCCCTTCTTCCCTCCCTCACACATGTGTGCAAGCATATGCACACTCATTCTGACTCTGCTGGAAGAAGTAAATGAGTCCCCAGTGGGGATGAAGACTTTGGGGCAGAGCCTGACCCACACAGGGTTCAGTATGTGGAATGATATTGTTATAATCATCAACATCACTGTGGCCCTGTGTGCCCCCTGCCCCCACAGCAGAACCCGGAAGAGTGGAGCTCTGCCCTCATCTTATCTCCCTATTCTGGAGTCAAACAGGTGTCCCCAGAGTTGGGCGTTTGGCTCTCTGGTATCCAGACCATGAAGCTAAGAGGCTAGCCTGGCTGGGCGGTGGTGGCGCACGCCTTTAATCCCAGCACTCGGGAGGCAGAGGCAGGTGGATCTCTGTGAGTTTGAGGCCAACCTGGTCTACAAGAGCTAGTTCCAGGACAGGCTCCAAAGCCACAGAGAAACCCTATCTCAAAAAACAAAAACAAAAAAAGGCTAGCCTGAAAGGCCACTCCTCTGGACAGGGAGCCAAATTCTTAATAGGGGGAGGGGGTCAGGCTTGGATCTGAGGAAGATTCCCAGCTCGGCTACTCTCTCAATGGCCTTGCAATGTGGCTTAACATCCATGTGCCCCCATTTCTTCATATATAAAGTAGAACTAAAGATATTTCCTGTTTCTCAGGCCAGGGATATAGCTCAGTAGGTAAGCACTTGCCAAGCGTGCGCGAAGCTCTGGACTCAGCCCGAGCATCACGTAAAACCGAGTGGCAGCTGTGGTGGCACTCACCTTTAATTAGTGTTCTGGAGGTGGAGGCAGACACTCTGAGTTTGAAGCCGGCCTGGCCTACAAAATGAGTTCTAGAACAGCCCAACTACATAAAGAATCCCTGCATAAAAAAATAATAATCAAGAAACAAAGCAGGCATAGTGGCACATGCCTCAGCAATTGAGAGGTAGAGGCAGGAGGATCAGGAGTTCAAGGTCACTCTTGATATATCAAGTTTGAGGCAAAGGTGGCATTTGAGACCCTGTATCAAGTGTGTGTGAGAGAGTGTTTTAGAAATTGTCCAGAGGGGGGTTGGAGAGATGGCTCAGAGGTTAAGAGCATTGACTACTCTTCCAGAGGTTCTGAGTTCAATTCCCAGCAACCACATGGTGGCTCACAACCATCTATAATGAGATCTGGTGCCTCTTCTGTACTGCAGGCAAAAATGCAGACAGAACACTGTATACATAATAAATAAATAAATAAATAAATAAATAAATAAATAAATAAATATTTTTTTAAAAAGAAATTGTCCAGAGGAAAACCCACATTTAATACATCTTTAAACCCTTTGTAAGGGTTATTGTTGTTGTTATTTTGAGACAGGGTTTCTCTGTGTAGTCCTGGCTGTCCTGGAACTCACTCTGTAGACCAGGCTGACCTCGAACTCACAGAGATCCTTCTGCCTCTGCCTCCTGACTACTAGACTGAAGGCGTGCGATGCTGCCCCCATCACCTGGCATCCTTTAGAGTCCTGCATGGGAAAGGATTTCTGGTCAAGCTGAACAGCAGGAATGACTATGGGGGGGATGAACATGCAGAGACAGGCTGGGGATGAACATGCAGAGACAGGCTGGGGATGAACATGCAGAGACAGGCTGGGGATGAACATGCAGAGACAGGCTGGGGATGAACATGCAGAGACAGGCTGGGGATGGTCAGCATCACAGGTACCAAAGAAGGGATAAAGAGGGTAGGGAAGCTGGGGAGGGGTGGGGGGAGGAAGGCTGGGAGAGGGGAGGGGGAGGAGAAGAACTAGAACCAAGGCAGAGAATTTGCCTTTATTCCCTGTCTCCCTGGTGGCACCAAGGCAGGGGAAGGAAAGGGACTTGCCCAAGGCCACACAGTAGAGATCTGAAGAATAGAGACCTGAGAGGAGAATTGGGGTATCTGCAGCTGCCTCACGCATGAGCATATGGGGGTCAGACCCCAGACCAACCCTCCCTCTTTCAAATGTAGGTCTTTGAACCAATGGCTCTCATAGGGAGTTGGTCCTCACCACCCCTTCTTCCAGCCTCAGCCTCCCCACTACCCTGGCCTTTATCAGGCAGGGGTCCTCCAGCCCTTTCCCCAGAGTTCCCACTCCCCTGTCCTGAAACTAGAGGTCCCACTTTTGTCCCTGGGACATTTTCAGGTCCCCTTTGTTACCTGAACAATAAGTAACCCAGGTAGTTAGTTATAAACTCCGCAGGAACAAGGAGCTGGTTGATAATTTATAGCAACATCTCGAATTTAAATGGAAAGCAAATAGCACGCTGTTAGCATTAAAGAAAACCAACCTGGGAGAGGAACTCCAGCCTCTCTCCCCTGCCCCTTCTCCCAGCTGCTCTGAGACCCTCTCCCTCCCTGGCTCCTCTGCTCTCCCAGCTTCTCCAGCCCTCTCCCTCCTCATCCTCCCTGCTGTCCCTCTCCCTGTCTGCTTCCAGGACTCTGCTGGCCCCCCAGGGAGCACTTTGACCTCTGCTCAGCAGCTTTGGACAAAGCCCCACTCCAGCCTCTACTTCCCCCACCATGGGGGCTGCTGATCGAGGGGTCGCACCTACCCAGGTAAGAAGACCCTTGGCACCCCTGTCCCCTGAGCCTCACACCTGAGCCCCTAGTCCCACCTGGGGCCCCTGAACAGGTCAGGCCCAGCCCCACCCTATCCAGGTTCCTTGTGCCCTGGGTCTGGCAATACTTGGCTCTTTGCCCTTCCCCTGCAGAGAGGCAGCCCTTTGCCCTCTTCTTCCTGCCAAGCCAGGGGGCCTGACTGCTCCCCTGCCCCTTGCCTAAGGCCCAGGGAGGTTCTCCAACACTTCCAGAAATGCTGGGCTCCACCAGCTCCCCCCCCCCAAGTCAGGATCAGGACCTTGGACAGAAAAGAGGCTGCTTCTTGAATATTCTCCAGAGATTGACCACAAACTCATCAGCCAGCCCTTAGGCCCTTTTCTTCATAGCTCCTGCCCCAGTCCGAGTCCGAGCCTCAGTTTTTCTATCTGTGAAGCTGATTTAGTAACAGCTTCCTTTTCGGGGCTCATCTCCATATTACGAGAATTTAGGCGCCATGAAACCCCAACAGAAAGTAGCAAGCAGGGAAATAGTCACATGAATTGGGGAGGCTTTGGGAATGGGGGGTGTTGTTCCCCACAGCCCCTAGGTCACCCTCCCCCCACCCCCTACTGGGCATCTCCCAGCCACCATCCCGACAAGTTAATGATCACAGGCCTTATCAGAGCCTTTCGCTATTTATAAATTTATAAAACAAAAGAAATAATAAAGGTGCATGGGTAATTAGTAACCAGGTCAGCTTTGCTGAGGAGAGGGGAGGCATCAAGACTGGGACCCACCCAGCACTCCAGTAGATGGGGAGTCAGACAGCAGACCGGGGAAGAGGAAGGGGTATGGTTTGGGGAGGCCTCCAAACCTGCTATCTGGCCAGGTGGGTGGGGGTGCGTGGCTATGCAGGGAAGTGGTCGTCCCTAGGCTCCATCTGCCTCAGGTAAGAAAATCCCCTGCTTACCCTGTCTGATGTTTAAGGCCCTGGTGCGTTAGGAAATCCCCTAAAAGCCCTGACCTCAGCCCGGTCTCCTCAGAGGCTTTCTGCTAAACCTGGGGTATGACCACCTAACAAAGAAGGTAGAATTTGTAGGAGCGCAAATGACCACAGCGGCTAAAGAATTCTACCATTCTGGTTCCTTTGTCCTCCGTTTCAAAGTGACCTCGGGCCTGCGCCTCCTTTCTAAGGACCGGGCTGCAGATAGTAGCTCAAAGATATGGGGTATATGGGACCAAGCAGAGGAGTAGGTCCAGCAAGAACCCCTTGAGCCCTCTCCCCTTTGACCACCAGCCTGAAGGCCACAGCTCCCGAGGACTCTAGCAGGGAAGTGGGCCGCTATGGACTCCTTCCTGGGTGCTGGGGACAGGGTGGGGTCTTACTGCAGAAGTGTCTCCACCACGGCTTTCTGGTGGGCTGCCTCCTCCGGGCTGAGGTTCTCCAACTCTTTCAGAATGGGTGGCGCGAAGTCTTCCCCATCGTCATCCGTGTCATCCTCCGAGCCACGCGTCTCCCCCAGGCCATTGGGCAGCTCGGCCAGGTCCCCTCGACTCCCACCGCAGGACTCCCCCTTGTCCAGGGGACCATCTCCAACCATCAGGTAGGGCCCTGGCTCCCCCAAGGCCTGAATCAGAGCCTCCTTGCTCAGGCCGGACTCCAGCAGGGCAGCCAGGAGCTCCGTCTGCAGCTGGCTGAGCTTAGAAACCATGGCTCCGTTGCCACCAGGCCACGCGGCCCAAGGCCACTGAGCTCGCCGCCTCCCCCACCCGCAGCCGGTGTCTACTTGCCGGCAGGCTGGCGGTCACAAACCAGGCTTGCTATACCCACTGCCCCCCCAAATCCCACTAGTCAAGCCCCGTGGGCACCCCCAACCCCCAACCCTGGCCCCAGCGGCCAGTGAATCAGGGCCCCTGCCTGCTCTGTTTACATTGGAGCTGGGGAAATTCTCCAAGGTTCATATTTATCCGTGTGCTTAGCGAAGGGACTGAACTTTGGACTTCAGCCTTGCAAAGTGCAGGCCTCATGGCAGTGAGAGCGACCGGACTAGGAGCCATAGCCTGCAATTGGGAGTGAGCAGAAGGGCGGATGGGGGAGGTGGAGCGGGGGCCAGGGGCGCTGGGATAGAAGTGTCAGCAGCCAGGAGGCCTCTGAGAGCAGGGCTGGGTTCCACTGCCAAGGTTTCGGTTTTTTTCAACCCCAGGGCAGGAGAACTTTAAAAGCAAGTTTCTTTGGCCACTGAAGCAGCAAGAAGCTCTGGGCCCCTGGACCAGTTCTCAAGGGCAGAGTTAGGTCACATTCCTGTGAGTGGGGTCACTGTACCAAAGCCCAACAGTGGGAAAGACTTAAGGCTTGTGTCTTAGCACTTCAAACTTCTGTGCTGATGCCTATGCCCTTCCCATCACTGTATGATCCCAGCCAGGAGGGGTGTGTGTGTGTGTGTGTGTGTGTGTGTGTGTGTGCTGTTTTTTGAGACAATCTTACGATGTAGTACAGATTGACCTTGAACTTCTGATCTTCCTGCCTCTACCACAGCCAATTTTAAGAAGTGCCGGGGATCAAGCCCAGGGTCTTATGTATGCTAGGCAGGGACTCTATCAATGGAGCCACACCCCTAGCCCCAAAATGCATCTTCTAATTTTTCTCAAGTATGATTTTCTTCAGCACTACTTAATGAAAGCACTCAATATTTTATCTTTTTGAACATGAGTGTGTGTGTGTATGTGCGTGGGTGTGAGTGTGTGTGTGTGGGGGTGAGTGTGTGTGTGTGAGTGTGTGTGGGGGGTGAGTGTGGGGGCTATGTGAGTGTGTATATGGTGTGTGTGTGTGAGTGGGTGTGTGTGAGTGGGTGTGGGGGGGTGAGTGTGTGTGCGCAGGGGTGTGTGTGTGTGTGTGTGTGTGTGTGTGTGTGTGTGTGTTTGACAGCTCCGGTGCAGAGGCCAGAGGACAGCAGCAGGAGTCACTTCCCTTCTTGCACAGTGTGGGAGCTCAGGTGGTCAGACGTGGCCACAAGCACATTTACCTGCTGAGCCATCCTGTTGCCTTTTGAGATGTTTTTAGTGTATCCCAGCACTGCGTCACACTATCCAATCAACTTAGAACATTTTCATCATCCTAAGAGAAACCACATCTACTGAGCAGCCACTCCCCATGCAGGTCTCCAGCCCAGCCTCTGGCAGCCACAGAGCTACCAGCCTGCCTTCCCTCCCTCCCTGGACCTGCCTATCTTTAGCATTCTGTTTGCAAAGCTCACTCGTCCAGAGCATGGATTTATCCCCATTTATTCCTTCTCTAGTGAATAAAGGGCTATTACTGGGAGGACGTGGCTTACCCACGCGTCCGTGAGTGGCTAATTACGGTCCTCTACCTTGTGGTTATGATGAGCAATGCTGTTTGCTTGCAGCAACCACATTCAAGCTTTTATGTGAATGTGTGTTTTCCATCCTTTCGGGTTTTTCATTAATGTAAAAAATATATCACATGGACAAAGAGTTCTGGACCAGCCAGGGCTACATACTATAAAGTAATTTTAAAATCTGTGAATAAAGTGCCAAACTTTTCATTAGACAGGCCCATCCTTCCCTCACTTCATCCTAGGCAGGCCCCATCTTCCTCCCATGAGGGAGCTTGGCCCCCATGTTCCCATATATCCCTTTGCTGGTGAAGAGCGCTACCACAAAACTGGGCTGTTTCCAGAAACCTTCAAGGTTCTTTGGAGCCAGGATCCAGTTTTGCAATGGAGGAAGAAGAGGAGAAGGAGGAAGAGAAGGAGGAGGCAATAGTCAGAAAGCCTCCAGGCCAGCAGCAGTCCAACACCCTTGCCAGTCAACCATGTCCCCTTCCCATGTCTGATGCTGCCCACAGGCGTCATCCTCAACAATCACGCCACCAGTCACGTGTGGCACCAGTCACACGTGGCTACCAAGAACTTGAATGGTGGCTGAGATCCGTGAAATGTTGAAAGGGCTGGAGACGCAGTGGGAAAGCTTGTCCCTGGCATGCATGGGCCCCTGAGTTCTTTCCCGCACGCACACATTTAAAAAATAATTAAGTTAAAATTTAAAGTAATTTAAATTTTGTTTCATTAACGTGAAATTCATTATTATCATACCATATTGCATATAGCTACAATTAATTTTAAGTTATTTTATCATTTACTTGTGCTGGCTACTTTTATGTCAGCTTAATACAAGTTAGAGTCATTTGGGCAAAGGGAACCCAATTGAGAAAATGTCCCCACTAGGTTGGCCTGTGGGCAAGCCTGCCATGAATTTTCTTGATTGATGTGGGAGGGCGCAGTTCACTAGGGGTGGAGTACCTATGAGCAGATAGTCTCAGATGGAATAAGAAAGCAGGCTGAGCAAGCCAGGAGGAGCAGGCCAGGAAGCAGCACCCTCCATGGCCTCTGCATCAGCTGCTGCCTCCAGGCTCCTGCCCGGCTTCACTCAGTGGTGGGGTGTGATCTGGCAGTTGTAAGCTGAAATAGCCTTTCTCCTGCCCAGGGTGCTTTTGGTCATGGTGTTTATCACAGCAATAGAAGCCTTAGCCAGGACACTGTTTTTTAAGTATGGGTAGGCAGCGCTTTCCCTGCCACGTTTGGGATCAGAGGACAATGTGCCGCATCCATTCTCTCCTTCCACTTTCCCTGGGTTTTGGGGACCAAACTCGGGCTCCAGGGATTGAACTGAGGTTGTCAGGCTTGCACCATTGAGTGGTGAGCACCTGCACCACTGAGCCGCCTTGCTGGCTCTATTTTGGTTTGGTTTGGCTTTGAGGCAGGGTCTCACTATGAACCCTGGCTGTCCTGGAACTTGCTATGCAGATCAGGCTGGCTCTAAACTCACAGAGATCTGCCTGCTTCCGCCTCTGGAGTGCTGGGATTAAAGATCTGAATCACCATGCCCAGTACTTTGAGTGTTGATAGCTTATTATTATTGTTGTTGTTGTTATTTTGAGACAAGGTCTTTATCTTGAGACAAGGATTTTTTTAATTTATTTATTTATTATGTATACAATATTCTGTCTGTGTATATCCCTGAAGGCCAGAAGAGGGCACCAGACCTCATTACAGATGGTTGTGAGCCACCGTGTGGTTGCTGGGAATTGAACTCAGGACCTATGGAAGAGCAGGCAATGCTCTTAAACGCTGAGCCATCTCTCCAGCACTTAAGACAAAGTTTTACTAAGTAGCTGAGGTTGGCCTCAAACTCACAAACCTTCTGCCTCAGACTTGCAGGTGATAAGATTATAGGCATGTGCCACCATGCCTGACAAATAATTTTTCATTTAAAAACTTTGTAAAGCCGGGCAGTGGTGGCACACGCCTTTAATCCCAGCACTCGGGAGGCAGAGGCAGGCGGATCTCTGTGAGTTCGAGGCCAGCCTGGTCTACAAGAGCTAGTTCCAGGACAGGCTTCAAAAAAGCTACAGAGATACCCTGTCTCGAAACAAAAAAAGAAAAAAAAAAAGAAAAGACCCAAAAAACAAAACTTTGTAATTAGATGGTAGATGGAAGCAGGAGGATCATGAGTGTAAGGTTGACTTTAGCCACATAGTGAACTCGAGGCTAGCCTGGGCTAGGGGAGACCTTGTCTCAAAAAAAAAAATAAAGTGCTCCTGTAACCCCAGCACTTGGGAGGTAGAGGCAGGTGATCTCTGTGAGTTCAAGGCCAGCCTGGTCTATGTAAAGGGTTTCAGGACAGACAGGGCTACATAGTGAGACTATACCAGAGAGAGAGAGAGGAAGAAGAAAAGAAAGAAACACAAATAAATAAATGAAAATAACAAATGTCCCTCATTTATTTTCTCTCTGTTTATTTTTGGTTTTCTCGTTGCTTAACCATCTATGGAGTCCAAGGACTAGGATTACTGGTACAGGCTGCATCACACCCAGTTCCTGTCTTGTTTGTTTGTTTGTTTTGTTTTTCAAGACAGGGTTTCTCAGTAGTTACGGAGCCTATCCTGAAATTCCTGCTCTGTGGACCAGACTCACTCACAGAGATCCACCTGCCTCTGCCTCCCGAGTGCTGGGATTAAAGGCATGCGCCACCACCACCAGGCCAGTTCCTGGCTTTTTATTGTTGCTACTGAGCTCTTAACAGTTCTGTCCTCAGGTCTAGGGCAGAGCTCGGGCCCAACACGTGGCTCACAGTGTCTCCACTGCTACCTTGGACATCATTGAGGTATTGTGCTGGGTGATATTGCCAACGTGACAGGACCTACGATCTCTCAAGGGGCAAACCTCTAACGTGCCATGAGGGATTACCTAGACAGGTTGAGGTGGGAAGACCCATCCTGAACAGGAAGTGGCACCATTCCATTCTCTGGGGACAGCATAGGAAAAGGTGAGCCAGGCACCAGCATTCATCTCTCTGCCTCCTCACTATGGATGCCACGTGACCTCACACTCCTTCATTGTGATGGGTAACAATGCCCCAACTATGAGCCAAAATAGACCCTTTCATGCCAGGCATCATCAGTCAGAGCAGAGGAAAGGTAACTGGCGTGGCTGTGCTGGCTGTCACTGTTAATTTTCTAGAACGTGAGCCCCTGAGGGCTCTTCTCTGCTTTGCTCGCAGACTCCCAGAGCCTAGCAGCGTGCCTGGGCACATAGTAGAGAACAGCCAAACAGCAAACACTAGCAGATGCGCAATGAATGTTTACTAAATAAAGCTCATCCCAACTAACCACGCTTTATGGGTTTGTGGTGTGTGTGTGTTGAGGTCAAATCCAATATTCTATGGTTGGAGTGTTTGGAAACTATCCCCAGTGCAGCGTCAAGAGCCTCAGGTCCTTATCTTAAGGGTGGGTCAGTTGTCCAGAGGGAATTTGTTGGAAAACGAGCAGGGCCCTCTCTTGCTCCTCCCACTTCCTCCACGGGAGGTTTAGTAAGAAGCCTTCTTGAATAGATAGATGCTCTCTCCTCCCTCCACCAGTTCTCAACCTGTGGGTCGCGACCCTTTTAGGGGTCATAGATCAGATATTTACAATTCATAACAATTGCTCCGCTACGGTTATGAAGCAGCAAGGGAATAACTGTATGGCTCGGGTCACCACAGCGCGAGGAGCTGTACCGAAGGGTCGCAGCGCTAGGAAGGTTGAGAACCCTGCTCGAGAATCACGGTTGTAGCTGCTTTCTGGTTCTTGTCAATTTCCCGCTCCCGTCTGTTATTGGAGCCGTGGGTACAGATGAAGATGTGCGCTTGGCTCTGCCACACACTTCAATCTTGTACCGGGGTCTCAGAACAACTCGGGATTCTGTTTTATTTCCATTCTGCAGAGGAGAAAAGAGACACAGTATGGTTCGGCACCCCTCCGAGCTGCAATGAGCCACCGGCAACTCCCTTTGGGAGAATGAGGCCCCTTCCTCCAGGGTCAGGCAGAAGTCCTGTGTCCATGCTAATAACCAGGACAGCACAGAGTTCCTTCGCGGCTTCCTGCTTTAACAGCTGACAGATGCCTACCTGGTGGCTGGAGCAGGAATCGGAGAGCAAACATCCTCAAGCATAAGCACGGAGCAGCGAAGGCTTTTTAGTCTCAAAGCCTGGCTTCCAGTGATGTATTTCCTCCAGCAAAATCAAACACCTAAACTTCCCAAAATGACTTTGTCAGCCGGGACCAAGAGTTCCAAAGCCTAAAAGGGGCTCTTCTCAGGTTGGTCTTGGACTGTGGTAAGCCTCCTGCCTCAGGCTAGGATTAACGTCCTGAACTACCAGACCCTGCTGTCAGGAGGAACACCTCGCCAAATTTCTCCTGCACTCAGGGTGTGGTGGTCTTTAAGCCCGCCCGAGGCAGGGGGTGGGGGGGGATATCTCTGTGAGTTCAAGGTCAATCTGGTTTATAGAGGGAGTTTCAGGACAGCCCAGGCTGCACACTGAGACAACGTCTCTGAAAATAAGAATAAAATATAAAATTCTCGGGAATGGCTATGAACTCTCTCAGTCTTCTTGAGTGGTGGACTTACAAGCATGTACCACTACACTTGGCTTAATTTTTTTTAAAGATTTCTTGCTGGGAAGTGGTGATACACGCCTTTAGCCCCAGCACTCATGTGGCAGAAGCAGGTGGATTTCTGTGAGTTTGAGGCCACCCTGGTCTACAGAGGGAGTTTCAGGACAGCCAGTGCTACAAAGAGGAACCCTGTCTAGACAACAAAGAAACACAACAGCAACAAAAGCTTTCTTCTGTGGGGCCTGGAAGGCTAAAAGCACTGGTTTCCCTTGCAGAGGGCCTAGATTCAGTTCCCAGCACCTGCGTGGCAGCTCCCTACTGTCTGTAGCGCCAGTCCCATGAGAATCCAGTGACCCTTGAGGCACAAGGAACATGCATGGTACACTGACATACATGTAGGTAAGATACATGTATCAAATAGATAAATAAATGTATTTACTTTTGAGGATTTCTTTTTTATTTCTAATTACGTGTGTGTGTGTGTGCGCGCGCGCGCGCGCAGGGAGGGGTATATGCACATGAGTACAGGCGTCTGTGGGGACCAGAGGATTTGGATGTCCCTGAAGCTGGAGTTACAGGCAATTGGGAGCTGCCTGACCCATCTGTCCCTGCCTCCAGAGTGCTGTTTCTTCTCGATACTTGTGAAATGTTTTAACAGTGTGTGTGCGCCTGTTGACTCAACAGGTCTGCTCGAACCTTGGCATTAAATTAATGAATCTACCGCCTTCATTTCTGGCTCCGTGACCAGTTTTACACAGCAGTCTCTCTTTATCAAAGGGACCATAAAGCTGGTCTCAGGAGGAAGTGATGTTGTGGAAAGGAATGAGAGTTGCTTCCTGGGGTGGACTGAAGGCACCGGAGTCTGTGTTACCTCCTAGATCTCTCTAAGATCATTCTCTTGTGTCCCAGGGTGCATGATTTGGGAACTTTAACCCATGAGGGCCTCCATGGACATAGTAATTGTTCAAAAAAACACATGTGAGCCGGGTGGTGGTGGTGCAAGCCTTTAATCCCAGAACTTAGGAGGCAGAGGCAGGAGGATCTCTGTGAGTTCAAGCCCAGCCTGGTCTACAAGAGCTACTTCCAGGACTGGCTCCAAAGCTACAGAGAAACCCTGTCTCGAAAAACAAAACAAACAAACAAAAAAACAAAAAACCACCTGTGAACACACTAAGTTCAAACACCAAGAAAGCGTCCGTTTGACCCAGCAAGCATCAATCTCAGGGCTGTTGTGGTTTTAGCTCACCCTCCTTTGGATCTGCACCTGGCCCTGAGTGCAGATGAAGAGAACAAAGGTCGTCTGTTCCCTGCCACCCTCGAGGCTGACACAAGACTTCCGAGCAGAGTCCAACCCCTAAGTTCTGAGGGCATCCACAGTGTGGTTCTTGTCTGCACTCACAGCCAGGTGCAGATACGGAGGTGAACACCTCCACTAGGAAAGAGAACTGTGATGTGTTCGGTCCTTGAAAAACATTTTTTATTATTGTGTGTTGTGGGATAAGCGTGTGGAGGTCAAAGGACAACTTTGTTCTTTCCCGGGTCTCCTGAAGGTGTTTTCAATCCAATTAGATGTAAACTGGGAGAACCGTACAACTAAGCTTTCCTTCACTGCCCTTATTCAGCTCAGACCTGGACACAGACAAACTTAGGCCAGGAAAAACAGAAGGTGGGGGAGCGAGGCTGTGTCCTGCTGCGTTGATGCAATGCCCTTCTTCAGCAGCAGAGAGCGCTCGAACTCCATGCTCCAAAGCTTCCTGCCATTCCTTAGCCTAAGAATTCCCAGTCCAATCCACCCACTTTATTCCTGGATTAGAAACCCCCGCCCCCAGCTCCTCCACCCCTGTTCCTGTCCAAATGGCAGAGGAGCTCTTGTCTGAGCAAGCTCTTCGAGCAGCCTTGCCAGGATCTCACCGGTTCTCCCGCTCGCCAGGTGCTTTTAGGAGACAATCTGGTTCCTGCAAGCAAAAGCCCAAGGACATCTATACAAGATGTCAGTCAAAGTGAGCAAAAAAGTGAAGCGTACTTGTAGCACAAGCTGGGGAGATGGCTCTGTGGGTAAAGTGTTTGCTATGCAAGCATCAGGGCCTGAGTTCGGATCCCTAGCACGCAGGTAAACACCTGGGTGTGGCTTTGCATTTGTGTAACCACAGAACTGGGAGGCAGAGACAGAGGATCTCGGAGCTCACTGGTCGGACGGTTTAGCAGAAAAATTCAGTGAGAAAATTCAGCCTCAAAATATAGTGAAGAGCGTGACAGAAGGAGATACCCACCAACTCTGCGCCTGGACTATACATGGACACACACATGTGCACGTGCACATGCTCACTCACACACACACACACACACACACACACACACACACGACCTAGGGTTCAGAAAAAGCACTCCCGACCAGGCAGACAACTGCAGGTCCTGCAGATCCCAAGGCCACTCTGAGCCTCGGTTTCCTTGTCTGTAGCAGAAGACAGAAACTTCCATGCTGACCTGAAAACCTGGCATCAGGATTGCCCACGTATGAAGCCACCTGCCACCATCCAATGCCTACAGAAGCTGGGACACAGGCAGCAGTGCATCAGTCTCCTCCACTCACCTTCGGGGTTGAGCTCCTGCCATGTGTGAAACTTCTCCATGCCTCAGGGCCTTGGCCCCTCCAGGTCCGTCTACATGAGCCACCCTCCAAACGCCCCATCCCATCCTGCCCTCCACTACAGGCAGCATGTTCATGCCCTCCCCTCCACATTCAGGTGTTGAAACCTAATTACCAATGCAGTGAGGTAAGTGGGGGGCTAGAGGGGGGTTTAGTAGCCTTACCAAAAATATAAAATAAAATAAAGCCCAAAAGGAGCTTGTTTGCTCCTCCTGTCCTGTGAAGAAGGCGCCATCCAGACTGGAGAGAGGACCGGTGACTTCATGGACGCCACTCCAGCTCTAGTCCAAGTTAACTCAGAAAGTGACAATAAATTTAGTGTCATCAGGTGTCCCATCTAGCTGTATCGCAGAAAACGCAAAGCCATATTCCAAATACAGATTAGTTCCTTTCAGAAGTAGCACCAAGGGCCCCACAATGTCACCGTTACCCTTTTACCCTACTATCATCAAGGGGTGACCGGGCTTCAGATCCCACGAGACCTGTGGGGCTGCCACCTGCCAAAGGTCTGAGTTCACTTATTTGCATTTTCTTCCACTCTGGATAATATATGTAGTAAGTCAGGTGCAATGATAGATAGATAGATAGATAGATAGATAGATAGATAGATAGATAGATAGTTGGATAGATAGATGATAGATAGATAGATGACAGATAGATAGATAGATCGATAGATAGATAGATGACAGATAGATAGATGATAGAAAGATAGATAGATAGATAGATAGATAGATAGATAGATAGATAGATAGATAGACAGACAGACAGACAGGTAGGTGTCTATAATCCCAGCTACTCAGGAGACTGAGGCAGGGGGATTGCAAGTTGGAGGCAAAAGTTGGAGCAATTTCCAAGGCAGCCTGGGGCTGTGTAAGAGAGACTTTGTCTCAAAAAGTAGGGGAGCAAGATAGAGGGGGAGGGCGTAACAACTGAAAAGAAGCTCTCGCTGTGAACAGTGGGAGGGTTTTAGTCTGAATCAGAACGCTCAGTCTTCAGGCTGAGCATAGCTCTGTTGCTAGAGTGCCTGCTTGGGATGCACAGAGCCCAGGAGTCAATCCTCAGAGGGTTATAAACTGGGTATTGTATACATGCAAATAAACCCAGCACTCAGGCCGTGGAGACAGGAGGATCACCATTTACTGAGGTCATCTCTGGGCCTGGGATCCGTGAGACCCTGTTTCTAAAACTGAAAGAATCTCAATGCTCTCCCCTCTGAGGACAGTCATAGCCATGTGCTTAGGGGTAAAATTATTGGCTTATTTTGTGTGTGAGGCAAGGCCTTGCTCTGTGGCCCTAGCAATCCTCCTGCTTCAGCCTCCCCAGGGTTTTGACCTAACCCTGCACTCTCTCACATCCCATAGTCAGTTGGTCTTGAATTCAACAAGTTTCCTCAGAATCATAAAGAGAAAACATCCCCAGCATGAGGTGCGTCCTTCCTTCTGATACTACCGTGAGGACCAAGGGCACTTACAGAAGAAACAGCTGATTTGGGACATGAGGTTCCAGAGTCGATGGTGGCAGAGGGCAGGTAGCAGGCAGCTTGCAGTGCAAGCAGTAGCAAGAGCACACATCTTGAACCCAAGACAGGAGGCAGAGAGTGCTAACTGGGAATGATCTTTTGAAACCTCAAAGTCTGCCCCCAGTGCCACACTTCCTCCCCACATAGCTACCAACTGGGGATTATGTATTCAAAGGCCCCCAGTCTTGTGGGGCCATCTCTTCCAAAGCAGAGCATCAAGTCAGCTTCACAGAGTTTCTCTCATGGTCACAAAGAGGCTGCCACCACACACAGAGGCCACCTCCAAAGAGCAAGCACCTACTGCCTCTCATTGGTCTAAAGGCCTGACTCTGAGCCAGCCACTGGCAGGAGGACAGTTGACAGGTCCTGTTCTCACTGGTTACATCAGCCCCACCTCCTGGAGCTCGTTAAACACACAAATCCTGCAGCCTCAATTTAAGCCAGATCGGAAACCCAGGAGGTGGCCCAGCAGAATTCTGAAGGTGTGCTCCTGTGGGAAAGCCCCTAGCTTTCAAAGGCCTATTGCTCCCTTGGTTTGCTTTTTTTTTATGTTTTAATAATTTATTTAGGGTACTGGTTGGGGTAGGGTTGCATGTAGAAGTCAGAAGCTAACCTGTGAGAATAGGTTCTCACAATCCACCATGTGGATCCTGGGGATTGAACTCAGGTCCTCTTGCTTGACAGCAAGCAACTTTATCCCCTGAGCGACCTCTCCAGCCCTTGTTTTGTCTTGCTTGTTTGTCTTTGTGTTTTGTTTTGCTTGAGGCAGAGTCTCAGTATGTAGCCCAGGCTATCCAAGCAACTTGTGATAGCCCCTATCTCTAACTCCCACATGTTGGAATGACAGATTTGTGCTACTATGCCAGGTGATGACGTTTCGTCTTACAGCCATCTTGGATGGCTGGTGTGATTAGATTCCATTCTGAGTAGTAAGGAAATGGGTTCAGAGAAGCCACGGCTACCTGGCTATGGAGGCTGGCTTTCGTTCTTATGTCACCAGACATGTGACTTACCAATGGTGTGCCAGCGGGAGCATGGCTGCAACGGTGGTTATTTCCTCAAGAAAACTTAAAAGCAACTAAAAATTAGGCCAGCAAGATGGCTCAGAGAATAAAGGTGCTTGCTGCCAAGCCTAGTGACCTAGAGTTGATCCCTAGGACCCACATGGTAGAAGGAGAAACCGTTTGTGTATGCAAGAGCTCCCCCAGCCCCGTGTGACACTAAATAAAGGTAAAAAAGTAATTTTTTTAAAAAGAAAACAAGTGAAACCCACTTTTGTATTTATTATTGTCGTGCCATAGAACTGCTGTCGGTGGTAAAATTCTCTGTCTGGTGATGGCAGTGATGCCAAGTTTTTTGTTTGGTTGTTTGTTTTGATTTGGGGTTTTCATTGTTATTTTGTTTTTGCTTTTTGAGACAGGGTTTCTCTGTGTGGCCTTGGCTGTCCTGGAACTCGCTCTGTAGACCAGGATGGCCTCAAGCTCACTATACAGCTTTTTTTTTTTCATTTTTTAGAAACAATTTTTTTTAAGATTTATTTATTATGTATACAACATTCTGCCTCCATGTATGCCCGCACGCCAGAAGAGGGCGCCAGATCTCATTACAGATGGTTGTGAGCCACCATGTGGTTGCTGGGAATCGAACTCAGAACCTCTGGAAGAGCAGCCAGTGCTCTTAACCACTGAGCCATCTCTCCAGCCCTAGAAACAATTTTTATTTTATTTTATATGTATGAGTGATCTGCCTACATGTATGTCAGGGCATTATATGTTTGCAGTACCCTCCAGGGCCAGAAGAGGACACTGGATCCCTTAGAACTGATGTTACTGACAGTCATGGGCGGTGGGGATTAAACTTGGGTCCTCTGGAAGAGCAGCCTGTGTTTTTAAGTACTGAGCCACTGCAGCTCTCTTTGTTTTGATTTTTTTTTTTGAGACAGGATCTCCTGTGGTGAAGGCTGAAGATGACCTTGAATGTCTGACCTAGGCAACTTGCCTAGGTGTTAGTATCACAGGCATCTGCCACTTTATCCAGTTCTGCTGGGTGCATGACACTGAACCCAAGCAACCTGCGCATGTTGGGTAAACACCTACTGAACTACAGTCCTGACCCCTTATTCACTTTATTTTCCCTTCTCTGAGGTAGGATCTTACAATCCCCAACATTGCTCAAATTGGCCTCAAACTCAGGGCAATTCTGTCTCAGACTCCTGAGGGCAAGGAAAAGCTACACTCCTGGCTAAGATTAGCTCCCTGTTGAGAAACATTTGCCTTATCCAGTCACATGTGCCCAAGTGTTTCTGTGTGCACAAGTGTGCGGGTGCCTACGGATGTCATCAGAAAAGGGTATCACGTCACCTGGGACTGGACTCAGAGGTAGTTTGGTCACCAGATAACTGGGAACTGAACACCAGCAAGCCCCCTTAATTGCTGAGCCATCCCTCTAGCCCCTAAAGCCAGTCCTTTTTGATCATTCCATTCTGGTTTTCTATTTAGTCTGCACTGAAGTTGGTGGAAGGAATCCCCTCTCAGGCTGTGCCTCTGTACCCGGGGGAACTTAATTATGAACAATTGTCCAAGGCAGGTTTGTAATATTACAAAATTGGTGGGCACAGTGTAGGAGTCAGGTCCCCATGTAGAGATGCCTGTATTTAAACTATAGATTTCTCTTTAACTGATAGTTAAGTTACCATTTCCCACCCCTGAGTCTATGGTCCTGTGTCTGTGAGTTCAACCAATCACAGGTCAAGAATTAGTTTTTTTTTTAAAGATTTATTTATTTATTATGTATACAACATTCTGCCTCCATGTATGCTGCAGGCCAGAAGAGGGCACCAGACCTCATTATAGATGACTGTGAGCCACCATGTGGTTGCTGGGAATCGAACTCAGGACCTCTGGAAGAGCAGCCAGTGCTCTTAACCACTGAGCCATCTCTCCAGCCCAAGAATTACTGTTTTAAATATAGCATGTGTATTATGTGCAGAATTCTCCTGTCATTATACTGTAAACAATATGGCAGAAGAACTGCTTAGACTGTATGTTCATTGACAGGAAGTGTGTAGGGAGCCAGGCCTGATGGCACCTATAATGCCAGCTCCTTGGAGAGCTGAGGCAAGAGGGACACCCAGTTGGAAGATGACAGGTCTGCCTAGGCTACAGAGTGGGTTCAAAGCCAGCTTGAACAACTTAGTGAGACCCCAGCAACAATTAAAGGTTGGTTGGTTGGTTGGTTTTAAGCTGGTGGTGTATCTCAGTGGTAGAATGCTTGCCTAGCATGCATGAGGCCCTGGGTTTAAACCTGAGTAAGAAAGGGGATGGGTCGGGAAGAGAGGGGAAGGGAGGGAGGAAATACAGGATGTGGGCGCCTCCTGTGGAAGTCAGATCAGGCTCTCAGGTTGGTATCTGTGGTGTGACCCAAATCCAGCCCCCAAAGACCCACAAGGATGACAATAGAGTGGCCAAGGACTAAGACAAAAACTTAACCTATTTTGGATCCACCTCCCTCCATGACCATCCGGGGTTTTCATTTGTGTTTAAAATGGCTCCATGATTAAAACCGTTTGCCACTCTTGCAGAGGACCTGGGTCAGTTCTCACATACACACGGAGCTCCAGCTCCAGAACACCACAACTGTGTCCTCCCCACCCCCTGCGCCCGGGTGCACACATGCATAATTAAAAATAGTAAATGTTTAAAATGTAAAGCAGTGATGTTGAGACCAGGAAGATCTAACGGAGTTGATTTTTATTTTTCGGGTTGTTGTAATTTCTACCTGTTTGAGACAGCATCTTACTACGTAGCCCATGCAGGCCTGGAACTCTGTGGAGTTCAGGTTGGCCTTGAATTCAGGATCCCCCTGCCTCTTTGGTGCTGATTTGACGGGTATGTGCCACCACATCTGCCCAGTATAATACTTTTATCTAGTAAAGTTCAGGAACGAATTAGTTTGCTGTTCGTTATTTATTTAGTTAGTTAGTTTTATCGAGACAGGGTTTCTCTGTGTATCCCTGGCTCTTCTGAACTCACTCTGTAGACCAGGCTGACCTTGAACTCACAGAACTCTGCCTGCCTCTGCCTCTAGAGTGTTAGAATTAAAGGCTGCGCCACTACCACCCAACAGCTTACTGAACTTCTGTTTTGCTTTTTATTTTATTTATTTTTTGATTGGCCCATTAGCTCAGGCTTCTTATTAACTCTTATAACTTACATTAACTCCAGAAAGCAGAATCCTCTTCCCAGAATTCTCCTGTTCTCATTGCCTTGCCTCTACTTCCTGCCTGGTTGTCCCGCCTATACTTCCTGCCTGGCTACTGGCCAATCAGCTGTATTTAAAATATAATTGACAGAATATAGACCATTGTCCCACATCACTTCCACCTCTTTTTAAAAAAACAAAACAATAACTCTGAATCTAATATCCTTCATTTAGCTTTTCTCCTGACCATTAGCCATAACAACTTGTAACCAACATTCTAAACAAAGGAAAATATCCATAGTCCATTTTTTGGGAATGTGGGCATAGTTTTCCAGGCAGCTTCCTGCTGTTTGGGGTGCTGATAATCTTATGGGGACCTAAAGAATTATGATCTGTTCTACCAGAGATTTCTCAGGTAATCTTCCTTGATCAAACCTTATTTTTCTTAACTCAGAATAAATACATAGCCTCTCATTTTCTGTGGAAACAAAAGCAAAACCTCTTGTCTAAAGTAACATATCTTTTGACTTCAATTTTGAAGTCAAGGTATTTTCAAAATACCTGTCTTGGATTAATTCAGCAGCATTTATAAGCAAATATCTTTTTGGCAGCTGTTGCTCCTTCCTCAGAATTCAAACAATTCAAAGAGAGCATAATAACATATGCTATCAAGATTATCTGTGTATTTTTCATCTTTACGTGGCTTTATTTTAACCTCTATTTCTTTTATTTTTACTTTTAATTTTTGGCTTTTTGAGACAGGTTCTCTGTGTACCTTTGGCTGTCCTGGAACTCCCTCTGTAAGCCAAGCTGTCCTTGAACTCACAGAGATCTGCCTACCTCTGCCTCCCATGAGCTGGAATTAAAGGTGTGTGCCACACCTTGAATTCACAGAGATCTATCTGCTTCTGTCTTCCAAATATTGGGATTACAGGTGTGTGCCACCACGCCTTGAACTCACAGAGGTCTGTCTGCCTCTGTCTTACAAGTGTTTGGATTACAGGTGTGTGCCACCACACCCAGCTTCTCTGTCTCTCTCTTTAAAGGACTTTAACCTATTTCTTTTCTCTCCAAGCCTGCATATATATTTTTTTCCATGATATTTATTGAGCTCTACATTTTTCTCTGCTTCCCTCCCTGTCACTCCCCTCCCTCCTTCAACCCTTCCCCAAGGTCCCTATGCTCCCAATTTACTCAGGAGATCTTGTCTTCTTATACTTTCTACTTCCCATGTAGATTAGATCTATGTAAGTCTCTCTTAGTGTTCACATTGTTGTCTAAGTTCTCTGGGATTGTGGTTTGTAGGCTGGTTTTCTTTGCCTTATGTTTAAAAACCACCTATGAGTGAGTACATGTGATAATTGTCTTTCTGTGTCTGGGTTACCTCACTCAAAATAATGGTTTCTAGCTCCATCCATTTTCCTGCAAAATTTAGGCTGTTGTTATTTTTTTCTGCTGTGTAGTACTCCATTGTATAAATGTACCACATTTTTTTAATCCATTCTTCAGTCGAGGGGCATTTAGGTTGTTTCCAGGTTCTGGCTATGACAAACAAAGCTGCTATGAACATAGTTGAGCACATGTCCTTGTGGCACAATTGAGCATCCTTTGGATATATACCCAAAAGTGATATTACTGGGTCTTGAGGAAGGTTGTTTCCTAATTTTCTGAGAAATCGCCACACTGACATCCAAAGGGGTTGTACCAGCTTGCATTCCCACCAGCAATGCAGAAGTGTTCCCTTTCCCCCACAACCTCTCCAGCATAAGTTGTCATCAGTGTTTTTGATCTTGGCCATTCTTACAAGTGTATGATGGAATCTCAGAGTTGTTTTGATTGCCTGCATATATTTTTAACACACTGTAAAACATTTAGAGGTTTTCTTAATCTTTGAAACTCTCTTTACTGTATATCTCTCTTTTTCTGACCACGTGAGTCTTTAATTTGCTAAGCAACAAGGAGAGGATTAAAGCCGTGGCTTTGATGGCTGGATCCACCCCATTCCTTAGCTTTCTGAGATTCCAGCCTCATGGCAGAGGTACTGGCTGCAGCCCTGTTTATTGCCACAACTCTATGGTGTGTCAAGGTCCCTGCCAGCAAGCAAGCTGCTCACAAACCACACTCAAACGCTCTGTAGCTGGACCTCCTGCCTGAAAGAGTCAGAGTTTGTGCTGGCAGGACAGCCCAGAAAGCCAGCATTTTAAAATGGCACGGTCTTTTTTTTCCCGCTACGGCTGAAAGCCAAAATGCATGTGGTCAGCTTTTCATCAGCACTATTTATGTGTTCCTTGGCATGACCTCTTAAAAGAGCTACAAGGTTCTACAGCTAAAGCTGAGTCAGGAAGCCTCTCTTAAATGAGAGTGCTTGCCTCTAGCAAGCAGAGCCCACCTGAGAAAATTCTGCTATCAAAAAGCTGTGCTTAACTCTATTCTTTTTTGTCTAGAATTACTTCCCAAGCTCTCTCAGGCTTTATGTGGATGCAGTTGACCACGTGGGCGCCATTTGTTGACTGTGGTTTTCTGTCCTGCCCAGTTCCCACAATCTTTAAGTCCCAAAGAAATCACACAGAGGTCTTCATTAGTTATAAACTGATTGGCTCATTAGCTCAGGCTTCTTATTAACTCTTATAACTTATATTAGCCCATTATTCTTGTCTATGTTAGCCACGTGGCTTGGTACCTTATTCAGTGAGGCAGTCACATCTTGCTTCTTCTGTGGCTGGGTCAGGACTTGCTTTTTATTTTATTTTGGTTTTTTGAGACAGGGTTTCTTTGTGTAGCTGTGGAGACTACTGGAACTCACTCTTTAGACCAGGCTGGCCTCGAACTCACAAAGATCTGCCTGCCTCTGCCTCTGCCTCCTGAGTGCTGGGATTAAAGGCATGTGCCACAACTGCCCCAGCTTGCTGAATTTCAATGAGAACTTTAAAATGGAAACATTCCTCTTTGCTAACTAGGAGTTGTTCTTCTTCTTACTATTATTATTGTTGTTGTTGGTTTTTCTGAGAAAGGTTTCTCTGTGTAGCTCTGCTATCTTAAAACCCTTTATATAGACCAGGCTGGCCTGAACTCACAGAGATCTGCCTGTCATTGCCTCCTGAGTGCTGGGATTAAAAGTGTGTACCACCATGCCCAGCTGGGAATTGTTTTTAAATGAAAGAATGAATCAATCCTCCTGCAACCTTGGTGAAACTCTGAAATGCAGCCTGCTACAATACTGAGAGGACCAAGAGGTGAGAGTGATCAGCCACCTGGTGGGACACCTACTCTCTAGGCCTTCCATAGTAGGGCAAAACCCCAGGTCCCTCTCCCACCTGCCTCAGCTTCTCTAGTCAGCGAGCAGGAGAGTTTCCTCCAGGTAGGCTGCCCCAATACCCACCCCATTTACCAGACCCCACAATCTACAAGTCCCACCCACCCCCAAACTCACCTATACTCCTGCAACCTCAGTAGAACTCTGAAACACAGCCAGCTACAATACAGACAGGACCAAGAGGGGAGTGACCAGCCACCCGGAAGGACACCCCCCTCTCTAGGCCCTCCAAAGTGGGGCAGAACCCCGGCCTCTCCCCCACCTGCCTCAGCTTATCTAGCCAGGTAGCAGGAGAGTTTCCTGCAGAAAGGATGAAGAGAAGAACTCTAACGCACAAGCTGTGACTCCACAGAGTGGGCCAAGAGAGCAAACCAAGAGAGCAGCCTAAGAGAGACCTCAGTGTCTCCCTGCGACACAGACATTGAGAGTACAGGGCAGACCAAGAACAATTCCCAAAGACTCAGACAGCCACTGCAAGGACTGGACCAAGACACAAAGACACTGCTAGCATCAACCGAGGGAAGAGATGGGTGGGCGCGAATGCAAGAATTCATCCAACAACCTAAAGAGCAACATGGTGACACCAGAACCCAGTGTCACAACAGGAAGACTTGATCGTCCTAACCCAGAGGAAGCAAAAGAAAACGACTTTAAATGTAACTTTATGAAGATGATGGAGACATTTAAAGAGGAAATGAAAGACTCCCTTAAAGAAATGGAGGAAAAGACAAAGGAAAATTGGAAGAAATTAACAAATCCCTCAAAGAAACCCAAGAAAACAAACAATCAAACAGGTGAAGCAAACAGTTCAAGACTTGAAGACTGAAACAGAGGCAATAAAGAAAATACAAACCAAGGAAATTCTGGATATGGAAAATCTGGGTAAACAAACAGGAACTACAGAGGCAAGCTTAACCAACAGAATACAAGAGATGGAAGAGAGAATCCCAGGTGCTGAAGATACTATAGAGGAAATTGATTCATTGGTCAAAGAAAACATTAAATCCAACAAATTCTTAACACAAAACATCCAGGAAATATGAGACACCGTGAAAAGATCAAACCTAAGAATAATGGGGGCCGAAGAAGGAGAAGAACAGCAGCTCAAAGGCACAGAAAATATATTCAACAAAATCATTCAAGAAAACTTTCCCACCTAAAGAAGAATATCCCTATGAAGGTACCAGAAGCTTACAGAACACCAAATAGACTGGATCGAAAAAAAAAAGTTCCTTCACCATATAATAATCAAAACACAAAACATAAATAAAGAAAGAATATTAAGAGCTGCAAAGGAGGGGGCTGGAGAGATGGCTCAGTGGTTAAGAGCTTTGTCTGCTCTTCCAAAGATCCTGAGTTCAATTCCCAGCAACCACATGGTGGCTCACAGTCATCTGTAATGAGATCTGGTGCCCTCTTCTGGCCAGCACTGTATACATAATAAATAAATAAATCTTTAAAAAAAAAAGAGCTGCAAAGAAAAAAGGTCAAGTAACATATAAAGATAGACTTAGCAGAATTACACCCGACTTCTCAATGGGAACCATGAATGCCAGAGGGTCCTGGGCAGATGTGCTGCAGACACTAAGAGACCACGGATGCAAGCCCAGACGACTATACCCAGCAGTCACCATCGACGGGGAAAACAAGATATTCCATGATAAAACCAGATTTAAACAATGCAAATCCACAAACCCAGCCCTACAGAAAGTACTAGAAAGAAAACTGCAACCCGAGGAAGCTAACTGCAGCCACAAAAACACAGGCAACAGATAACCTCCCACCAGCAAAACCCAAAGAAGAGAAGCACAGAAACACTACCACTGAAAAATACCAGCAATTAACAACCACTGGCCATGAGTGTCTCTTAATATCAATGGACTCAGCTGGGCAGTGATGGTGCACGCCTTTAATCCCAGCACTCAGGAGGCAGAGGCAGGCAGATCTCTGTGAGTTCAAGACCAGCCTGGTCTACAGAGCTAGTTCCAGGACAGGCTCCAAAGCCACAGAGAAATCCTGTCTCGAAAAACCAAAAAAAAAAAAAAAAAATGGACTCAATTCACTTATAAAAAGACACAGGCTAAGAGAATGGATACAAAAACAGGATCCAGCCTTCTGCAGTATACAAGAAATACATCTCAACCTCAAAGACAGACATTACCTCAGAGTAAAGGGTTGGGTAAAGGTTTTCCAATCAATTGGACCTAAGAAACAAGTGGGTGTAGCTATCCTAATATCTAACAAAATAGATTTCAAACTAAAATCAACCAGAAGAGACGGAGAAGGACACTTTATACTCATAACAGGAACAATTCATCAAGATGAAGTCTCAATACTGAAACTCTATGCCCCAAATACAAGAGCACCCACATATGTAAAAAAAAATTACTAAAGACTAAATCACACATCAAACCCCACACACTAATAGTAGAAGACTTCAACACTCTACTCTCGCCAATGAACAGGTCAACCTGACAGAAACTTAACAGAGAAATAAGAGAACTAATAAATGTCATGACACAAATGGACTTAACAGACATCTATAAGACATTCCATCCAAACAGGAAAGAATATACCTTCTTCTCAGCACCTCATGGAACCTTCTCTAAAATTGACCACATACTCGGTAACAAAGCAAACCTCAACAGATACAAAAAAAATTGGAGTAAACCCCTGTGTCTTATTGGATCAACATGGATTAAAGTTAGAATTTAACAACAACACTACTTGCAGAAAGCCTACAAACTCATGGAAATTGAACAGTGAACTATTGAACCACCACTGGGTCAAAGGAAAAATAATGAAAGAAATTAAAGACTTCCTAGAATTCAATGAAAATGAAGGCACAACATACCCTAACCTGTGGGACACTGTGAAAGCAGTGCTAAGAGGAAAATTCATAGCATTAAGTGCCTACAGAAAGAAAGTGGAGAAAGCTCTCACTAGTGACTTAACAGCACACCTGAAAGATCTAGAACAAAAAGAAGCAGACTCACCCAGAAGGAGTAGAAGACAGGAAATAATCAAACTGAGGTCTGAAATCAATAAAATAGAAACAAAGAAAACAACACAAAGAATCAATGAGACAAAGAGATGGTTCTTTGAGAAAATCAACAACATAGATAAACTCTTTTCCAAACTAATTAAAAGGCAAAGAGAGAATATCCAAATTAACAAGATCAGAAATGAAAAGGGGGACATAACAACAGAGGAAATCCAGAGAATCATTAGGTCATAATTCAAAAACCTGTACTTCACAAAATTGGAAAATGTAAAAGAAATGGATAATTTTCTGGATAAATACCAGATTCCAAAATTAAATCAAGACCAGATGAATAATTTAAATAGACCTATAAACTGCAAGGAAATAGAAGCTGTCATCAAAAACCTCCCAACCAAAAAAAGCCCAGAATTCTACCAGAACTTCTGAGAAGAGCTAATACCTATACTCCTCAAAGTGTTTCACATAGTAGAAACAGAAGGAACATAGCCAAACTCTTTTTATGAGGCTATAGTTACCCTTATACCGAAACCACAAAAAGACTCAACCAAGAAAGTGAATCACAGACCAATCTCACTCATGAACATAGATGCAAAAATACTCAATAAAATACTGGCAAACCAAATCCAAGAACACATAAAAAAAATCATCCACCATGATCAAGTCAGCTTCATCCCACAAATGCAGGGATGGTTCAACATATGAAAATCTATCAGTGTAATCCATCATATAAATAAACTGAAAGAAAAAACCATGTGCCCATCTCATTAGATGCTGAAAAAGCATTTGACAAAATCCAACATCCCTTCATGATAAAGGTCTTGGAGAGATCAGGGATACAAGGAACATATCTAAACATAATAAAAGCAATATACAAGAAGCCGACAGCCAACATCAAATTAAATGGAGAGAAACTCAAAGCGATTCCACTAAAATCAGGAACAAGACAAGGCTGTCCACTCTCTACATATCTCTTCAACCTAGTTCTTGAAGTTCTGACTATAGCAATAAGGCAACAAAAGGAGATCAAGGGGATTCAAATTGGAAAGGAAGAAGTCAAACTTTCATTATTTGCAGATGATATGATAGTGTACATAAGTGACTCCAAAAACTCTACCAGGGAACTCCTACAGCTGATAAATGCCTTCAGTGATGTGGCAGGATACAAGATCAACTCAAAATTCAGTAGCCCTCTATACACAAAGGATAAAGAAGCTGAGAGGGAAATCTGAGAAACATCACCTTTCATCATAGCCACAAATAGCATAAAATATCTTTGGGTAACACTAACCAAAGAAGTGAAAGACGTATTTGACAAGAACTTTAAGTCTTTGAAGAAAGAAATTGAAGCAGATACCAGAAAATGGAAAGATCTCCCATGTTCTTGGATAGTTAGGAGCAACATAATAAAAATGGCAGTCCTACTAAAAGCAATCTATAGATTCAATGCAATCCCCATCCAAATCCCAACACAATTCTTCACAGACCTTGAAAGAACAATAATCAACTTCATATGGAAAAACAAAAAACCCAGAATAGCCAAAACAATCCTGTACAATAAAGGAACTTCCAGAGGCATCACCATCCCTGACATCTATTACAGGGCTACAGTAATGAAAACAGCTTGGTACTGGAATAAATACAGAGAGGTTGACCAGTGGAATCAAATCAAAGACCCAGATATTAAAATACATACCTATGAACACCTGATTTTTTTAAAAAAATTTATTGTGGTATAGAAATGATATTTAAAAAGTCACCAAATTTGTGCTTTTAAAATCCATTATTCCTGACATCCCTTCCACGTTAACTGAGGGGGGGGAGTAAGAGCACCTCCTGGATAAAAACGACAAAACCCAGTCTACACTGCCAGCTCCCGACGAGCCACTCATGTCCTTCCCATGAAAAGGGAGTTCCTAGATCAGTCAAGCAGCCCCAGGTCAGAGGCCATCACCTGCCAACAGGCTGACGACAGACACACCTTACCCACAGTTCAGCACGGTCACAGTGTGGCCGCGTGGTGTTTGGCAGGAGTGCTCATCAAGGGTCAGAAAAGCCCACAGGAGGGGAGACGATGGGTGTCGTCTGGGGTGCTGTGGGACACTGCCATGGGTCTCCTGGGGCAGTCAGGAGAGCAGAGCCCACAGCTGCCTGCAGGAGCCTTTGGAGCGATAACTGGTACCCTGACTGCAGTCCATTAAGAATCACTTCGGTTAGTTTACTCAATGAACCAACATTTAAAAAAAAAATCTTACCAAATTTTTCACTTGAATGTATTTTGCTTAGTTCTCAGGAAGGGAAAAGAGCTGACACACCCAGGTTTTATTGGCCTTAATCTTCCTCACAGAAGTTTCCCGTTACCTAGAAGTTCTCAGAATGTCACAGTAAGTTTGGGGGTAGAGGGGAAGCAGCAACGTGGCAACATCCCTTGGTCGGCCTCAGTCCTCAGGCGCCCTTCTTCTGCAGTAAAATCTTGTGTAGTTCATCTGCATCCTCGCTTGTCGTCACCCGAATCAGCATGGTTACTGGGACTGTGGGTTGCTTCTCATCAAGTGGAGGACTGGGGACACAGACGATGAGGACATTGTTTTTCCCTGTTCGGGTGCATGGCCTATTGGGTGGAATCAGAACGTTCAGCAGTATGTTGTCTAGGTTGGTGTCTGCCCGTACCAAGAGCTGAGTCTTCTGATTGGCCGTGGGTTTTAAATGCAAGGTCCCCACACCCTTCTCTTTAAGTTCATTGTCTTTCTTGTAAAATAATTTACACTTTTTGGAGAACACCTGATTTTTTAATAAGAAGCTAAAATTATACAATTGAAAAAAGAAAGCATCTTCAACAAATGTTGCTGGCGGATTGAGCCAACGATCTGACTCAGAGCCCGCGAACTCCACCGGAACTGGAGTGGGACTGAACCAGTTACCCAGGACAAGGAGAGAACAGGCTCCACCAGGAGCAGAAGATAGGAGTCAACCCGGTCCCGGCACTGAGCGGATCAGGATTGACTCAGCGACCAGATCCAGAGCCAGCGATCTCCACCGGAACAGGTACAAGAGAATAACTGCTGAGCGAGTCAGCCAGAGACAGAGACTGCTGAGGGTCTGGACTTGAATCTGGGACCTTCAAGGGAGTGGATATAGGCCAACACCCCCGTGGGCCTGGGGGAGAGTCTAGGACCACCCAGGAACTAGGCTGGAGCCAGGACCTCCGTCAGCCTGGGCTTGAGTAAGGCTGGGTCCTCCGGGGAATAAGCAGGAACCAGAGATCTCGACAGGGCCAGGCGCGAATCTGGGTCCTCAGAGAGAGTAGACCTGAGCCAGGTCCCCTGTGGGTTCGGGCATTGGTTTGAGACATCAAAGGGAAGAGGCAGGAACCTGCAACCCTTGTGGGTCCCAGCGTGAGTCTGAGACCTCTGAGGAAGCAAGCAGGTCCCCTGCTGGTTCGGGCACACCCGAGAGAACCAGCTCCACCAGGAGCAGAAGATAGGAGTCAACCCCGTCCCAGAACTCGAGCAGATCAGGATTGACCCAGCGACCAAATCCAGAGCCAGCGATCTCCACCAGAACAGGTCTAACTCCAAGCCAGGGACATCTACAAGAGGAGATCCAGACCAAGATTTACAGAAACAGATCAAAGCCAGCAGCCTAGACCAAAGTAGGCTTGAGACAGCAAACTCCAAGAGAGCAGACCAAAATACAGGAACACTGAGCTACCTCCAGGAACAGGAATAATCAACGAAGTAACTTGAACTGGGACACTGACTGTACCACTAGGAAAACCATCTTAGCTTTTGATCTACTGGCACCTAGGAAATTATTCAACAGAATCTTAGACACCACCATCCACACCTATTAGAGGAAAAGATGAGTAGAAAAGGTAAGATCACAAGCTACACCACAAAGAACAACACAATACCAGTGAAACCCAAAGACCCTACAAAAGTAAGCCTGGAACAACCAAATATGGATGACCCAGAAGAAAATGATCTAAAAAATAACCACAAGAGAATATCTGAAATTATTAAAGATGAATTGAGAAATTACCTTAAAGAAATGGAAGAAAAAACAAACAAAAAATTG